>CAHIKZ030000380.1:315000-362500 GCA_903632075.3 Acanthosepion pharaonis | reverse complement strand
ATACTAATATGTATATACTAATATATGTTTAGCTTTTTAGGTTTGCATCCATTTTTACTAATTATGTGTTCACCACCCGATGTTTCAGTTTTTGGGGATTATGTGGTATTGTTGCTATCTTTCACCGTTTATGATTTAGCATCCCAAATCAGATGTTTTTTGAATACTTCACCCTTCGATTCCGATATTTTTTTGGTTAATGATGTTTTATATTCTGCTATACGATTTGTGTAACAGTCAGCTTTACTAACATTCCTAACAACCAACATTCACTCCACACTTGTCTGGCTGTTAATGTGCGATTGCTTAACGAAAATCTCACAAACATTCTTTCAACTGACTTGTCTAACTTTTGTTTGATTTATCTGTACTTAAAACACTTCCAATAGTAGCAAACGCCTTTATTTTTTGAAGAGAGTGAACACTGATTCTGGAAATTTACAGCTGCCTGAATATATTTCATTGCGTCATCACCCCCTTCAATGTCGCAACATTCATCTTTGTCTCAGAACAAAATTGAACTATGATTTCAGTGTAAAAACAAGTCATGTTCTGCTACAATGACTTGCTAAGTTACATAATACTCGCACTAATAAGATGGACCAATTTCTACTTAGAAATTTGCATGTTACCATCATCTTATCACTTCAAATCTTTCACTAAGCAAATTATTTTAGTTGGACTTTTTTTAGCATCAAGCTTCTTAACGTCGGGTATTATTCTATACGGTACCTAAGAAAACGCGCCAAATTAGTTTGGGAACTTCAAGGTCCACAAACACAGTTGATGACATGATATTGCTAAACATTCTTAACTTCTCAATAAAATACAGTTGTATTATTTTATTTAGTTCAACCAAAACCTTTGCACGTCGGTGTGCGTATATATTTTATATATATATATATATATATACGTATGGATGTGCGTGTGCGTGTGTGTGTGTGTGTGTCTGTGTGTGTGTGTGTGTTACTGGATGGATGTGTTACAGGATGGATGTCACAGTTTGTGTTAAAATCCCAGTCAGAAACCAACTGTTTTTTGTTGCATTTCCTCCCCTTTATTCTTGAATCTACATGTCACTAAATAGCAATCAGTGAAAAAGTATCAACATTACTGTATGTCGGAGGTAGGTATAAGAAGATATCTATATCTTTCTTGAAAACCACTTCGTATATATACAGACGGGTGTCTTTAATCAGGTATTCATGGATGAACGCCTCGTGTTGAAACAAAGATCCTTTTGCACTCTACAACAGTTTTGATTTGCAGAACCTGAGATGTTTACATCCACTAGTCTCCTCTTCAAAAAAACATGCACTGAATATATAATCCCACACATTTCTCAGAGGTACATAGAGAGATAAGTATAACATATTTTTCTGCTTTTATTTACCTGGCTCTTTAAGGACATGACCGGTGATAGCTCTCCACAAATTACTTTTGCTAAGAAAATACAACAATATTGGCTCACCACTTTGTTTTTGAGCTCTTTTTTCATACTGAGCATGGCTCGTTGTTTTCTCTGATTATCTTTTAGATATGCCCTGAGAATATTAAATTTTCCACCCCTTCTCTCCTCATTATGTGCTAAAGAAATTATCATCTTTTCCTTATTAGTAGTAGTTACCTTACAGAATTAATCAGTTGGTTGTCTATATTTCTGAGATAAGGTATTGTAACTATCTACACAATTTACATTGTTCAGACAGATGTCCTCATCTCTGTTGTAATATTCATGACGTTGTAGGCCACAGCAACCCTCAGGTGATATATGGTCCAATGAATAAAAGCGTTGATGAAGTAATCCAATGAATTGACCCAATGTGTTGTGAGTTCAATATCTGGCCACAAGAGAGGGGAAAAATACTTGGAGAATTGAGCTAATAAAGGGAAATAACTGAAACTGAGATATCCAGAAAAGGTATGGCATGTGGAACTAGAACTATCTACCCCAGTGGACTAAATTAAGGGTTCGGTTCGAAATTCCAATGAATATCACCTGAAGAAGGCTGGTGCGTAGAACGACCGAAACACCATGAATATGACAATAAAGATGAAGTCAACAGTTCAAACAATGTAAATAATATAAATAGTTAACCAGTTCTTTTTCTCCTTAAAACACAAAGCGTCTCCTACTTACTCTGTGGCACTATAAGCGTTTGACAGTAGAATCATATTTCTATTGCTTTAAGTCTTTTCTTAATCTGTGTGGATATTGTTCAATATTCACTGATATACCGAATATTAGATATTATATAGAATTCTCTTTTTACTTTGTGCCTAAGGATATTTGCATTTTCTTTTTATCGACGTCATTATCCTGAAAGACAATTTTTGCTAATACCACTTTACTATCTTTCCCAAGAAAACGTGACAATTTAGAGACAATGAAACAAAAAAGAAGAAATCTGTGGCGAACTCCGATCACCTACGTCGTGGCAGAACGTTACATTTAAAAATAATTATACACAGGAAATAGCATTTAAACAAACCCTTGCCCTGGCCTTTTGAATAGGAGTAGATATTTATCCCTTGTTTCTAGTTTATGATTTTGTTTGCGGGTACTTCTTATCTATGCTTCAACTTTATAATCCTAAAGCTTGTTCTTTCCTACGTTAATATAAGTACACAAAATACGCCTCTAACTTGAGTGGCTCTTAGGCTGTTGGGTGAGCATTATATAAAAATGTGTTGTACTATTATTACTTTTTTCAAGATAAACTGAGTTTCATTCTTGTATATTTCGTCCTGAGTATGGCAATAAAATACGTATGACCGCATGACATCAGATTGGTTGTTTTTTAGGAACTTGGATCCACTGCTTAATTGCTGTTGTTATTAGGTCTGTCCTGATTCAGGGTGGTAGTAACTGTTAGGATCACAGCTACAGGCAAATAGTAAACCAGCAAACTTGGTTCAAATTACGAAAATATAAAAATACATTCGAAAAAAATCAACAATAATACATTTTCATAATAAAGAAAAAAATAATTAAAAAAATTACCAGTATTACATGATTTAAAGAATCTAAAAAAAAAAAATTATCAAAACTCACCAGAAAATAAAATTTCGCCATTAAATGACCCATAAAGAGATGTTATGCTGATATATATATGTGTGTGTGTGTGCGTGTGTGTGTGCGTGTAAAATAGATAGGTTAGTTAATGAAACGAGCTCAAACGAAAGGTTAAAAATATAATCAATACGACAAACATTTATTAAATATTAATTATTAACCATAAGACAGAAATGAATCTCGGAAAAAAAAGATTTAAGTTCGGAATTTTCGGACACGCCTGTGTCCTTCAGCAACGGATGGAGGAATAAACAGAGAAATGATAACTACTCACTGAGAGATGCTTTTGTACACGATGTATTTTCTGGTAGAAATCATATTATTAGAAAAAACCCGAACTGAGTCTGATACCTCGATGTGCGAAACATTTTTTTAAAATAAACTTCAATTTAAAATTTTGGTCGGGCTAAAAGCGTTATGTAAGTCTATTATTACTAGTGGGTGAGTGAGATTGTAAACACAGATGAAGTGAGTTTTAGGTTGGGGAGGGGCAATGACGTCTTACGTGTCGCAAGTTGTAACCAAAATTGTCAAGTTTAGAAAGTTGGTCTGTGGTTAGAATAACATCCGATGAGAAAAAATGAGGAGGAAATAATGGAATATATAATAATAAATAATACAGGCAAACACACACACACACACACACACACACACACACACACACACACACACACACACACACACACACACCATGTGTGTGTGTGTGCAGGTGTGCGTGTCTATATGTGTGTGTGTGTGTGTGTGTGTGTGTGTGTGTGTGTGTGTGTGTGTGTGTTGTGTGTGTGTGTTTGTGTGTGTGTGTGCGCTCAATCTTGCACATATGCGCAGTTTTTGTGATTGGTAGTCATTATCTTATTAGAAAAAGAAATAATCTAAAAGCAATAAAATACAAATTAAAATAAAAGTGATGGTCACATAGAGAGAAATAGAAAGTAAAGCATATCTGTAAATGAATATCAGAAATTAAAATAAAAATGTTAATGAGTTTCACATGACGTGATATAAATTATTGTGTAAATAACAAAATTCCTTTTCAAAATATACATAGATTCCTTAATTTTAACTTCCAATATTCAACAGAAATCTGTAAGTCGCTTCACCAGAAGTGGGATAACTGTTGACATGATAAAAGGTTTGTTTAAATTGTATTCAATAATATAATGTGATAAAATTAAGACACAATTATTTGCGAAACACATGGCCTACTAAATACGCTTTGTTAGGGGCGGGTGGGGATTTGACGAAGGAAATCGTATATATTAATATTTGACAGTTTAAAAATTCTCCATATTGTACTAAAGCTTTGTACTTTTACTAGCTATTACGAAATTTGACAGGCTTTATGTCTGGTGTTTTTACTGTATAAGATGGAATATAAGACAAATGGTTATATAGAACGCCATATTTCAACATTGAATATGAAGAAAAGTCGTACCTAACATCGAATGTTAAAATGTCATCGAATCTTATAATTTTCTGTCTAGTCTATTTTATCCTTTTTATTTCTATTATTATATGTACTATTCTCTATAGATTTCCTCTCTATCCTAATTTATTTTCGTGCATTTATAATAAAATTATGAAAGCCAAAATTGTGGCATATTGAATAATGGATTCATCTAATCATTATTTTTTTTCTATTTTACAATGTTTTTGCTTAAGAAGATAATTTATTTTTAATCTTTTTTTTATTTCATTATTTTCAATTTTACTTTTCTTCATTTTATCTTCTATTCCTTTTTTCACTACAAACCTAATATCCCCCTCCCCTGTGGAATACGGCAGAATGAACTCGCGCAAATCATAAAATTATTTTTTAAAAATAAATATAATAACTGAATATTAAAACTTTCTATAAAGTTATGCTTCTAGGAACGTTGAGAGAGATCACCTGTCTTCGGATGCATGACATTCAAATGCCAAAAAGACTTTACTTATGGTTTGCATTCAGTTTGAGAATAATAATTCCGTTCCTTGAATAAACCTAATGCTAAAATCATGGACGTTCTTCGGAGAATTATATATCAGTTCTTCCGTCAGAGAGCAACACGATGGATGTCTACCTTAATATAACTATATTTATCCAAATGATTAGAGATTCAGTAAAAGTTTCTCTTATTCTTGATTCTATTTGTACATCTTGCGAATAGCAGGTGCTGTAAACTTGGATGTTCGGGTGGTGTAATGGATAACTGCTTGGTATGAGAAATCAGATAGACGAGTTCCAATTATAGTAGGATTCGTTATCTTGGGAAAGGCATGAAACCACCAGTTCCCCATAGGTACAAATTAATTAGTAGAACTTGTATCAGTGAAATCAATCTAGAAATATTTCCTTGTTTTAAATTGTCTGCAAAATGTTGATAAACTGTACCAAGCAAATCAATCAATCATTCAATCGATCAATCGATTCTGATTATAAATAATTAAACTGAAGTATATATTTTTTAAGTAAACATATTTAATGCGAAAAAATATAGAAAGTTTTACACTGTTTCTTCTAGTATATGTTGTGTCTCTCTAGATCGTGTTCGATCATGGCTCTCCACTATTTCCTGTTCATTGTGGCGCTTAGTAGTGTTTGTCTATTTTGCTATCTCCCCTAAACCCTATTCTGCCAACCACTTACAAAAGCGTGTTAAGTAGTTTATTATCTGATTTCCTCTTCCTCTTTCGTTTTCAACATGCCCTGTGAGTGTTAAATTTTCCAAGTTCGCTTTTCTCATTATATTCCATAGAAATTTCAATTTTATCTTTCTGATTTTAATTATAAGTGTCCATTATTTTTCTATTTAGTCTAAAACTTCTTTGTTTCTCACATGTTCGATCCGTAGTATTTTTTCTGTAAGCAGATTTCTGCTGAGTCTAGTCTCTTTTTCAACTGTGAGGAATGAGGCGATAGTCCAGCATTCACTGGACCGAAATTATATAACAGTCCAGTAATCTTTCCTTTATTTCTAACGAAATTTTCCTGTTTATTAATATTTTGTATAAGTTTTGGAAGACATCATTTACTAACCCAATGCAATTTGGGCTATCGGTGTCACATTTTCCGACCTCTGTTAAAAAAACAAAACAAAAAATTTCCTATATTTTTAAATGTTGTGCTTGGTCGATTTTGGCGTTTCCAATTTTTAATAGCTATATTATAATAAACATTTACTATCTTTATTGCGTTGATTAAAATTAATATATATTTTTCATTTATTCTGAGAAAAGAAATATATTCAATATCTGTCTATATTTCTGAGATGAGGTATTATGTACATTATTTATGCTTATTACAAGGTTTCGGCCGTTATACAACCGATATCGGTAAAATTTTCTGGATATACTTTTATTGGTATGACCAACTGATTGTGTGAATTTAAGATTATAATATTTATCCTTAGTAAAAGAAATGATGTTGGTCTTGCCTTTTTGTGTTCGGACCAGCTTTTATTATTACAAAAAGTAAAACCTTCGTTATTTATGAAATCAAAAGATACAAGCCATAGAAATATTGCTTCCTTAACACAATATCCATATATCTCAGTAAAGGACCTGGAAGAAGTTATCGTTGTTTTCCAACAGATGAGGTTCCCAGAACTGCGTGAGTGTACTTTCCGATGTTAACGCATTTTT
The DNA here is from genome assembly GCA_903632075.3 of Acanthosepion pharaonis. Classification (NCBI taxonomy): domain Eukaryota; kingdom Metazoa; phylum Mollusca; class Cephalopoda; order Sepiida; family Sepiidae; genus Acanthosepion; species Acanthosepion pharaonis. Next base: position 355,800 of record CAHIKZ030000380.1, on the reverse strand, counting down.
AACAAACACGGATAGAATTCGAACTCGGCTCGCATGTACACGGCACCAAAAATATGATATTCATATTGATCGTTTATAAAAATATCAAGATCAGTTTTAACTCAACATATTTTAACGTCAAAAAAGATTTTAGTAATATCATAATAGAATTTAGGGTTTTTCATAAAAACAAATGATGAATATATTTCTCATTATCTGTCTATATTTCTGAGATGAGGAATTATGTACATTATTCACCTCATCTTTGTCGCCATATTTATTAAAACGTTTCGCTCCGGCCTTCTTATTTCGCTCACTGGGGTAGACTGTTCTAGTTCCAAGAGCCATGTTTAATGGATGTCCGTTATCAGTTGTTAATTTTCCCTCTGAAAGTTATCCACTGCCTTAACCGGGTATTGAACTAACACTCTGGATTGAACAAACGTCTTTATCCACTCTGCCATGTGTCCTTGAGGACATCGGTGTATGAATTTCTGGGTATTATAAACCTAATTTCTCAGCCACCATTTTTTCCAGTGCTCATATTGCAAAGAGTGTGAGTATATATATATATATATATATATATATATATATATATATATATATATATATAATATAATTTTTTTATAAAAATTATAACATAAGTATGTTATAAAGATCACTACAAAAATAGCCATTTTGTTTCAACACATTCTGTGTCTTCTCAAGTGATGTGTTGAAAATAAAATAAATGGTTTTAAAAGTTTCAGATTAATTAACGATCCTACACTAAAGGGCATTGTTACAAAAGCTTTTCCCCAACCAATCAAAAACAAGTATAGAAAGATTCAAAAGTTGACAACGAAATCCTGCTATAATAGCTATTCAGATCTTTAAATGTGTGTAATATTAAAAATAATTTATGTCTAACTAATAATTATAAAATCATATGATAATTTAATATTAAAATTAAAATTGAGTTTTAAAACCAAATTTAATCACTATTAAAATTTAAAAACTACAAAATTAAAGGAAAAGGGAAAAAATATATATACATGTATTCAAAATGACCGGATTCATTGAAATTCCTGTTCGAACATACGCTTCAATGAAGAAATCATTTGAATAAACATATATATATTTTTCCCTTTCTCTTTCATTTCCGTTTTATTTTAAAGTTTGTGGATTAAATTTGATTTTAAAATTACCAATTTTTAATTTTAATAAAAAATTTTAATCAGATTATAATAATTATTAGTTAGTATAAATTATTTTAATACACACACACACAAAGATCTGAATACATTATAGCAGGACACACACACACATACAGCTTTTTGAAAAAAAAAAAAAAAAAAAAAGTTTTGATTGGTTATTCTAAAACAACAATGCTCTCTACAGTGTAGGATCGTTAATTAATCTGAAAAAGGGAAACCATTTATTTTATTTTCAACATCATCACTTGAGAAGACACAGAATGTGTTGAAACAAAATGGCTACATAGTGATCTTATAACATACTTATGTTATAATTTTTTATAAAAATAATTATATCTGCTCTACTTTGTATTGAGCACTCTTTTAAGAATAGTAATTGTTGGTTATTGGAATTCATTCCGTATATACCAATTATATACTTTGGTATATATATATATATATATATTTGACTTGCAGGTAAGTCAAACAAGGTGGCCACGATTGGAAAATTGTCTACTTTATAAGCATGCGTGTGCTTGAGACTCTCTGAGCATGCGTGCGTATCTCAATTACCATCGAAGTCTTCGTATATCCAAAGGATAAAGTAGCCCTGGTTGTAAATACAGGTCTACTAAAACGTATTTGCGTGCAGATTTTATTAGTCTAAGACTGCGTGCGTGAGGGATAGTCTAGAATTGAGACAGTCCAAAATATAAACTCGACAAAGAATTTTGACATCTTAACAGCTACTATTTTCTTCATTTATTATGTCCATATGAGTGCGATTAATATTAATATAAAATTTCTGTTCATTACTTTTTATCAGTGTTTGAATATAAGCATTGTCGTGTACAAAATACCTGTCGGCACGATTAAATTATTTCTTTCAAAAATCCTACACCAGACATTGTGTTTATTTTTTCCAGTTCGCTTATTTTTTCAAATAATTTTCTCCATGTCATGATTATTCCTCGCTAATTAAACACACACACACACACACACACACACACACACACACGCACACACACATATATATATATATATATATATATATATATATATATATATATATATATATATATATATATATATATGAAAACGTTTTATTTATATCGGCATGTTTATTTTATAAGATGAAAAATTGCTCCCGTCAATATAAAAGGCGGTAGTTGTATTTACTGCAAAAGAGTTTATAAATATTTTCAAACCTCTCCTTCTGTAAAAGAAATATTGGAAATGTATTTTCGTATTGTTATATCCATAATCAGAACCAGGCTTTCCCTTGTGTGACGTTGTAAAAGTTCAACTTGGGTCTCGACTGAATGTGAGAAATGTATTATTAATATTATTATTATTATTACTATAATAATAATTATTATTTTATAGTGTAGCTTTAGGATAAATGTTCGCTGGTTTTTCATGAAAAAGATTGCTATTCAAAATTTAAGAAAATCACAAATTTGAAGTTTAATACCGACTTAACATTTTCTAATTTAATTTCAATTTTGCCTGATTGCGGAAAGTCTACTGCAGATTTCTCCATTCGAATGATTTCAAGTCGGAGAAACTATAGAACAAATTTTATTTCACAAAATTCCGCTTCATACAATTTGGTTTATTGCAGTTACTTTAATTTACATTTTAATTCAAGTTTTCGCATCATGGATTAAAATAAAATTATTGAGAATTGCAACATTATATAGCATTTTACATGGACTTCCTTAAACGAAAAATTACAAGGATTAATGTGAATCTCGACTGGGCAACATTTATTGGAAGGATGTAAGAGAGCGATTTAGAATTATTCAATCATTATTTATTTTTTTTTTTTTGCGATAGGAGAGAACAGGCTCAATTGAATCAAAAATATTTTGATTAGAAGGATATTCAGATAATTCATAACATAAAGAAATAACATTCTGACAAAGCAACCATATTTAGATTCAAACAGGGATCATAATTGGAAAGCGATGGTCCTAACCACTCGACTGTCTGTCTATCTATCTATCTATCTATCTATCTATCTATCTATATATATATATATATATATATATATATATATATATATATATATATATATATATATCTGTGTGAGTGTATGCGCGCATGTGTGTGTGTGTATATATATATATATATATATATATATATATATATATATATATATATATGTATGTATGTATATGGGCATTCTGCTCAAATAAGTTTTATTGTACAGGGCGTTCCAAAAGTCGCATTACCATTGAAAGCATTGTAAATTTTATATTTATTTACCAAATGGAATCATGTTTCCGTATTTGACAATATATTATTAGGAAATTTTATTGGTTGATTTATCGAAGATGATATCATGCAGATTTTCCCTGCTTGATATTTCACAAGTGTATGCTATCTGGCAATTGTTGCGTGACTTTTGGAATACCCTGTACAATGTTGAAATCAAGCTTTTTTGTATAAATCTCAGTGCGTCATACTGATATCTCGCGCCAGTTTTTATATTAAATTACTGCTTTCTTGTATGAGGAGGTACCTAAAGAGACAATGGATAATTTCATTAATTTTACGTAAACTGGTATCTATCTATCTATATTATATCTATCTATCTATCTATCTATCTATCTATCTATCTATCTATCTATATATATATATATATATATATATATATATATACTAGCAGCATGACCCGGCGTTTCCCGTGCTTGATTCAAAAATCGTACGACTCATACGGCAATCGCTATCACTTGACTTAAAATATTTTTGCCCTTCCTTGCTTTTAAAGGAGTGCCCTTTGCAGTGCTGATGTTGCTACATGCCTTACTTCTTGCCTATCTCACACTGCGATTTTTTTCTAAGCTCTATACTAAACATTAAATCTGTTACGAAAAAAGAACTAAACAAAATGAACACAAAACGATCAGCTTTAAAAAAGGATTCGTAACTGGAAAAACCGAATGAAAAAAGAATGTTAACAACAAATACTTTTTCTTACTCAACCCAGTTCTGCGGAATCAGAATCAACGTTGAGTTTAAGCAAGCGAATGAGCCAATTGGAGTAAAGTGCCACGCAGATTTAAATTTTTCCCACTTGCGACGAATGCAGCTATCGAATTTTTTGCATGCTAGCATGCTAGTTAACATTCGTGTCAGTCAGCTGTTGGCTCTCACGCTGGCCAATAGAATCTTCCTGCCTATTCGTGGCAGCCAGCTATAGGCTCTCACTCTGGCCAGTAGAAAATGGCCGCAAACTACATGAAAACTTCCGTAGAAGCATGAAAAATCGATTATTTCCAATATCGATGGGAGTTGGGAAATGCAAAGTCGGTCTTCCCGCTAACTTGGAGCATGTGCATGTAAATTTTGGTGCAAATCTATCGACAAAAGCGGCTGTGTATTCGTTACACACACACACACACACACACACACACACACACACACACACACACACAAACACACACACACACACACACACACACACATCCTTTTATTTATATATATATATATATATATATATATATATATATATATATATATATATATATATATGTGTGTGTGTGTGTGTGTGTGTTGGTTTAAGACATTTTTTTATGTTTATACGTTCTTTTTATAGATACGAATATTCAAGTAAATGCTCTGTTTATAATAAGTGGTATTAACAACATTTATCAGCCTGAATGTCCGAGAAATTTTTATACAAAATATGCGTCCTCCGAGGGGAATCGAACCTGTATCCTATACGGAACCGTCATATAACCTGACGTGATTTTGCCGATTGAACCACAGAGAAGCGTTTCGGTTAGCAAGGTCGAATTTACTGCTTTTAAACTACAATTTTTCTTGATTTTCTCACGTACATTCATATCTGCTCGATGCGTATCCAAATGTAAACAAATGATGTCCCACATTATGAAATGGAAAAATTCCGACAATTATTTTAAGACATTTTTATGTTTATACATTCTTTTCATAGATACACATATTTATGTGACAATTTCTCGGACATTCAGACTGATAAATGTTGTTAGTACTGTTTATTATAAACAGAGCATTTACTTAAATATTTGTATCTATAAAAAAGTATGTAAAAACATGAAAATGTCTTTAAATAATTGTCGGACTATGTCCATTTAATAATAATAATAATAATAATAATAATAATAATAATAATATATATATATATATATATATAACTCTCTCTCTCTCTATATATATATATATATAACTCTCTCTCTCTTCTCTCTCTCTCTCTCTCTCTCTCTCTCTCTCTATATATATATATATATATATATATATATATATATATAGTTAGTTAGTTAATTAGTTGGTTAATTGATAAATTAATTGAGTTATTTGTTAATTCGTATGGATAATTCCAACTTGGATGTAATCCAGCGAACTCAATGTAAAAACAGATCAAATATTAATTAAGATCTTAAAAATTAGGACCAAAACCCCGGACCTAAGGAAATAAATTATAATACCATGAACCTTTAAATTGTCTGTTTCTTAAAACATTTGTTTTCGTATTGATCTGAGAAGGGGATTATATCTAAATTCTCCGCCGTACAATGTTTAGGGTTTTTTAACAGTCAATTCCAAAATTGTAAATTTTGTCTCAGTGAGAAAATATCTATAAGGATATTTTTTTGAATAATCGCAACACATAATTAAGTAATCAATAGTAAATTAGGAGTAAAAAAAAAATTAACAAACGATACTAATAAGTAGCTGCAAATAACCATATTCGGATCCAGAATTATTTCTAGTCTAATATAATTTGAAAAATAACCATTTCCACCAACACAATAACCGTTCGTATGATACAATAGACCTTGCTACACATAATACACCATTGCCCAACATATATAAATAATTGAAACAAAACACTCATGGTCTGAAAATTGCGTTGATGCATAGAACTTACTGTCATCGGGTTAGTGTATTTGGGTAGCAATCCCTCTTTTCTACAATTTCGTCAAAAACGACTGACAAAGATTTAATGAAACTTTTACAGCCGAGGGATTGCTGCCCAAATACACAATTATTAAATTACATGACCCAGGACCCAAAAAGGAAAATAACTGCACTACCTTGTCTGTCGTATATAACGAAGTTTGTATATATATATATATATATATATATATATATATATATATATATATATATATATATATATATATATATACGGATTACATAATATCCATACGGAATACAAAATAATATCATATATATATATATACATATATATATGATATTATTTGGTAATAAGTATGGATGATTCCAAAGAGGAAGTAAATCCAGAGAGAGCTCAATGTAAAAACAGCAAATAACACTAGGCTGAACAAATTATCTTCAAACAGCAAAATCTTTAATGGGACTAAATTTAGCTATAATCAAGCCCTCACTTATCAAGAAAATGTGAACGACAATACATCCAATAAATCTAATAATAGGAAATGCAAAATCATATGGTTCACCCCATCGTTCTGCATATAGATATGGAGAATATATATATATATATATATATATATATATATATATATATATATATACTTGTCCCTATATGCATATGTGTGTGTACATATTTATATGTATTTTTATGTGTATACGTATTTATATGCATGTGTATATGTGTATTTGTTTTTATGTATGTCGGTGTGTATATGTATTTATATATAGACGTAAATACGTGTACATGTGTATGCATTTATATTTGTATGTGTATGTGTGTGTCCATATATGTATATATACATATTTATATATGTGTGAGTATTTGTGTATATTCATGTGTTTATAGTATATATTTGATTAAATATAGAATTTGTTTATACCTTTATTTATATCGGTATATTATATATATATATATATATATATATATATATATATATATATATATATATATATATATATATATATATATTATTCTATTATCATTATTATTATTATTAAGTGTATTTTTTATTCATTTTTTAATATATTTTATTTATTTTAACGTATTTTTTTATATTTTTAATAGTAAGATAATATGCATTTTTAAAAAAGTACTTTGCATCAATTTTCTCTAAGAACATCATCATTATTATTATTATTATTATTATTATTCTCCCCCCCAACAAAATAATCTATTCAATTGTATACTGAAAATTGCGATTCTCAAGTCGTAATTCCTCCTCCCTCCTTTTCTTCTTTTTCTTTCTCTAGTTTTATCATTTTTCCTAATTGGTCGATCCCTTTCTCCTTCACTGTGCACATCCTTGATAGTTAGGTCAGCTTGTATGCTCCATTCACTACCACTTCGATATATCTCTTGAAACAGTTTTAGATATAACTCTCTTTTTCTTCCCCTTCCCAATTTTGACTACATATCCTTCTTCTTTCTCCTTTCTCCATCAACTTATCCATTTCTAAATATATATACTCTTTTCCTCTCTTCATTCCCCCAACTTTAAACCTACCTTCTTAAACATATCTAACATAACATGATTAAATTATTGTTTTTTCTGCCTGGGAAGTTTTTTATCCCTTTATTTTTATGTTAATGTGCTTCTGATCAATTAGAAACCGAGATATCGCTTCTAATGAAATAAAAATTATCACCATGACTATTTAAATTCTTCGTTATATATATAGTACACAATATATCCAAAAGTATCTCATCTAGGGAACTTTTCGTCGGTTGAAATAAGCTTTTTCCGATCTGAGGTAATTTTTTTTATTTTATTGTGTACTAATTATATGCCCTATACTAAAAAATACATTAACCTCTTTTTATGGATCAGTTTTAATATTTTATATTACTAGGATTCACTTCGATTATATACCAACGGATTTATTGCTTTTTTGCTATATATATATATATATATATATATATATATATATATATATATATATATATATATATATATATATATATATATTGAAGTCAACAATCAGAGGTGACAAACTGCTTCATGCTAAACACAAACATCAGGCCCACATGCGTTGGGCTTTTTGTCGACTATTCAGTCGGGTCAGGGGTACATTGTGGTTAGTCTGTTACATTGCAAGTAGTCTGCTCTAACGGTTATTTTGGCAGGAGTAATTTGTTAATTTGTTTATTATTTACTTTATTTATTTATTTGGAATAAATTATTTTACTCGCTTTTCTTTTTTATTTTTATTTATTCTTTAAAATTTTCGATTTTTAAGTAACGTAATAATTTTTTTTTTCGTGTCTGCATTTTGAGATGGGATCTGATCGTTTATTTAGTAGCTTGTTTTGGTATGGGAAGAGAATTATAGCTCTTTTTCCCTCCAAGCAGAGTTTGCAGTTTTGACATTGTTGTAGGCTGATGTTCTTTTCTTTATTTTCTATAATATTTTTGATGTGATTTGATTTTGTTTGTAATTTCCCAGATATTCTTGGAAAGTATTGTTCCGAATATTTCATGGAGATTGCTTGATTCGGGGAAGTGCTTGTGTAAGAGTTTGATGTATATGTTTTCTACGTTTGTTTTAACGTTTGAGTTGTACGGTGGGTTGAACCGTATGATGTTTCTGTTCATATTGGATTTTTTGGTTTATATGTCTGACTATTTCTATATAGCTATCTATATATATATTTGCCTATATATTTGTCTATATGTCTATGGATCTTCTATCTATCTATCTATCTATCTATCTATCTAGATAGATAGATAGATAGATAGATAGATAGATAGATATTATTACTTCAAACGTTATTTTTAGTGGCTATCAAATATTTGAATTGAGTATCCGTTTTTTTAACATCGTTTATTTAGTCTGCCTGCCTCTATCGGTTATTGCCGAGGAAGGTGGGATTAGCGTATCTATTCGTGTTTTCTTTAGGGAAAATACATTCGGGTCGGTATGAATCCATTTGTTCTCCCTACACCCAAAGGTTAACAGTAGCGCAAACTGGACTCTCTTTTAAGCGAATCTGATTAGATTTTCTACCGAATACACTGCCTAAAACTACCCTTAGTAGTAATTCAGATTCTTCAACGGGTAAGGAGAGGAAGCAAGAGCTTATTATGGGGATATGAAGAATAGATAACTATTAACATGAAAAGGCTAAAATTGTAGTGATCCGGAAAGCACCCACTCGGGAGTTTCTTCCACAATACAGCAGTTCTGTCGAAGAAGCTACCCGAGGAAAAATTCTATCTTTCGAATGGATTATGAAGGGGATGAGGATGTGTCGAATCTTTCTTTGTGGATGAGTGTGTCCTAGCTGAAAAGTTCTGAATTTCTGGAACAAAGAAATGTTGTTCCCAAAACATCTAACATGATTTAGCATATACTAGCGAGTGGCTGACAACGTTTCATCTATGGGAAAGGGGTTGTGAGGTGGAAAACGGTTAATCACCCACGAGACAGCGTAAAGTCAATGCTGGAAAGTGAGGATTCGGCATTTCTATCCAAAATATGCAGCGTTACTCTGTATTTGGTCTCGCCTGGCTCTTGTAAAGAAAGATCATGACAGGAGTAGCCAGATACTTTCTGGAGTGGTACAAGGACGAAGTTCTGCTTTGGTTGCTTGACTCATAATTCAAAATAATGAAGTTCGGTATTACTTTCCGAACATGCAAATTTTTTCTTCAAGAAATAATTCTAATTCTCTATTTTAGACAAGGAATGAAATAATAAGGACCATTAAACTGGATAATATTTACTGACTTATTTTTCTTTTGTTTTTTCTTTTTTTCCTCAGGTGAAAGGAAACTGGTGTTTTTTGTCATCCTTCGGATCCTAATCTCGTGTAATCTCATCTGATCTCATATTTTCCCGTCCGATATCCACGAATGAAATTTCTAACAAAGGTAACAACTGGACCGAGTTTTCCAAACCAGTAAAGAAATGTGAAATTTTAATAAAATTCTCAAAGTTTTCTTTTTGTTTTTCAAATAAAAATCTCACTGAAAGTCATGACTTTTAATAAAGTGGGTAGTTTTTTCAGGCTATACATTTATGCAATCTAATTTTTTAAATACTTTTGAATTATGTTATGAGAAAGATTACTAAATGTTTTCGGTTATTTCTTATATATATATGATAGTAATTTTTAATGGAATTTTTAAACCAATATTAATTTTGTTACAATAAACGTTACTGTTAAATTAGTAAAAGTGTTTGAATTGACATTCCTGCTTTTAAATTACTTAAATAGTGAAATTGATGCTATCCGAGAGGGTCTTATTCAGGATAAATCTGCCTCCCAGCAGGAACAGAACATGTTCTATTTTTTACCATCAAGAAAATCTCTACTGCACTTCGTTAGAGTCATCGTTTGGCCTAATTGGTAAGGGCAGGCTTCATTTATATTTGTTGGTTCCCTGGTGACAAAAGGAAATACATTTTTTTAAACATAATTTACCCTAAACAAGGCAGTAAAGACATTATGACACAAGAAGTTACTAGGCCTGAAAGAATTATATAACAGAAACCTTATTAAGGCAAGGGAACAATGGAAGAATAATAAGAAAAACAGTAGGCAACGATTGATATTGCATTTAAATTTTTGTAAGATCAAAGTTGGCTGGAAAGTATAAAGCTCGAAGAGAATTCCACGAGAGAGAAGTGCGAGAAAAGAAAGTGTTAGCATAAAACTTACGGTTGCATCTAGTCAATTTAAATGTAAATTGATGAGACCTCTCGACAATTTTTTACTGCACTTAAATTCATAGAGTATAGGTAAAATAACGAAAAGCTCATCTGAATAATTACGATGAAAGTGCTTATGGAAAAGGCACTGGCGTAGGGAAAATTTCTGAAGCCGAGATGCCAGGTCGGGGGGTTCATTTCTCTATAGCAGGACATCCGATCTAGGCAGGTTGACATGAATTTCACTGTTTAAGAAAATAAAAGAACAGGAATATAGTTCCAAATACGTCTACCAACTGAAAATAATGTTATAGTAACGTGATCATTTGTATAATATGTATCATATATATATATATATATATATATATATATATATATATATATATATATATATATATATATATATATATATATATATATATATATATATATATAAAAAAGAACATTGACATCAACACTTAGAGGCGACAGGCTGTTTCATGCTACACGCAATCATCAATCCACCATCTAGCATGAAACAACCTGTCGCCTTTACGTGTTGACTTCAATGTTCACTTTTATATTTACACACGCTCTATCTCTGATATTGAGCACTTTATCCCATAAATATAGCACACCTTAAGAGTATATTTCTTCATATTGATATATATGTGTGTGTGTGCGCGTGTATATATATATATATATATATATATAAAGAACAGTAAGATATATAACCCAGTGTTCTTATTGAAATTTTTATTTTTATTTTTACAAAACAGTGCTCGATGTAAATTTACAGAGCATAAATATTATAAATTAACTGGTTTAAGATATGTTTTTTTCGCAACACGGTAATAACCATCTTTCAAAATGGAAGCTAAAAACTTCAAATTTAATTATGTACATAAGTTAAAAACATTAGTTACATTTCATCTTCAAGTGAATATATATATATATATATATATATATATATATAAAGTGTGTGCGAAGTTTTCCAGACAAAATTTTCTAAAAATCTGTTGTATATTTAGTCTTTATTTTCGAAACAACGAAATTTTACACGCGCATTTGATTGTGTAAGACAAAAGGCATATATATATACGAAAATTATATATGTATACGAAAATTTTCATTTTTCTGTTTTAACGATTCTTCACTTTCGATAAATCATAAAGCAATTTTACTTTGATAAATTCTGTACGTTAATATTATAGCCAGCCTAAATAGATCTATTCTTGCGTAAAAACAAAATAGTCACATGAGGGTTGTATATCAAGAGATTTATCAATTCATTTAAGATTATACATAACAGAATACAAATTATGTATCGATGTATTTATACCAGATCATCGAGAATGTAATTCCATAGAAGCGATTCGATTTCCAGTGAACTTTCATAAATCGATCAGGAAATTTTGAAACTTATTAGCTTCATGCGCCACAGACGATAGAAAGACACGATGGTTTGCGTTTCGTCGACATAAGCCAGATGGTTCACTGGCAGATAGCGAGTATCGATCGGTAACCTAAAAAAATATGTATTTAGTTGAATTTTTCATGTAGTTTTTTTTAGTTTTTTCCTTTCAACATAGGTGATCTCGTAAGCAGTTAGATAAGTGTTAAATCAGCCTAACGAGAGTTAATTTGCTAAAATGTATGCTATTGTAATTCTGCCACGCATTTACATATGCTTAGCTGCAAAGGCACCTGTGAAAATAAGAATCATTATAAGTACCGATCACTAAGCCATATTTAAGGTGTGATGAGGCAATCGAATTTGTATCGAATTTTCGCTAAACTTTGTGTCCTGTACTCTACATATATACTTCATTATAAGCTTCAGAAGAAACGGTGAAAACTAGATATTAAATATATTCAGTTCGAAATTCCAACCACCTGAAGAAGGCCGGAGCGTACAACGGCTGAAACGTTGTGACAAATATGGCGACAAAGATGAGGACAATAGTCCGACTAATGTAAATACTGTACATAATACCTCATCTCAGAAATATAGACAGACTCTAGATATTAATGTTAGCAATTTTTTTTTCTTATTCATTTTCCGTGAATTACCTTATTGATGCCTGAGCAAATTCATCTTGCACATTGTTAATGTTGAAGTGATTTAAATCTTCAGTAGCTGCCTCATACTTCAAGCAGACTTCTAGGTAAAGCGAAGAATGCCTATGAGAAGTTGTAAAGAGGGTTTTACGATATTGAAACAATGAACAGTAACAGTATAAATTTTGGAAATTCAATGCTTTCTCTTTAGGGTCTTTTTCAATTCTGCCTTTTATCTAGCTATTTAGCTAACTAGCAAGATAGCTATCTAGCTAGCTATTTCAGTTATTTAAATTTTTGTATTGCCAGAAGAGACCGTAAGGTCAAAACCATGGTCGCGTATTTTAATTGATCTCTTGATTTTTAAAGTTATCTCTCTCTCATATATATATATATATATATATATATATATATATATATATATATATATATATATATATATTAGAACCTTCTACAAGTTATCACTGATTTTCATGAAATGTAATATTTTATTGACAAAAATTAGTAAGAATCATGTCACTGAAAGTATTCTCCATCTATTCGCTAGCCGCTAGTGTTTCCTTTATTTCTAGCAGCATTTGAATTCCACGTCGGAAAAAAAAACGTCTTTTGGGGCTAACCCTGAGTCGACCCATTTTTGACATCTTCATAAGAATGAAGGTGTTGCCTGGCCAAGTGCCATCGACCAGAACAAGTGATAATTTAACGGGGTAATATCTGGTGGATATGGAGTGTGGGGTAGGACTTCCCATTTAAACGTTTCTACGTAGGTTTTCACCGATTTTGTCGTGTCTTTGCTCGTATCGCGGACGTTTTTTCTTCAATGCTCGGCCCAAACGCATCAGTTGTATTCGATAGCGATCTCCTGTGATGGTTTCGGTCAGCTTGAGTAGCTCATAATAAACTACACTCAGCTGATCCCACCAAATGCAGAGCAGAAGGTTCGAACAATAGATATTCGGCTTTGCCGCGGATATTGATGCAAGGCCGGGTTTACCACATGATCTTCTACGCTTATGATTATCGTAGTGTATCCACTTTTCAACGCCGGTCACGATACGATGCCAAAAACTTTGCTATTCTGCCGTTGAAGCAGCTGTTCACGCATGGCACAACGTCGTTCGACGTCTCTCGACTTCATCTCGTACAGTATCCAATATCCTTGCGTTTGAATCATTCCTAATGCTTTCAAACGTTTGAAAACTGTTGAGTATTCAACTTCTAAGGATTCTGCAAGTTCAGCTTGCGATTGATATGAGTCTTCATGAAGTAATGCCGCCAGTTCTTCGTCTTCAAGCTTTTTCGGTGCGCCAGTTATCTTCAACATCAAAATTATTACAACGTTTCGGCCTTCTTCAGATGGTTGGAATGTTGAACTGAAACCTTTATTTCGCTCACTGGGGTAGGACACATGGCACAGTGGAGGACACATGGCACAGTAGATAAGGGCGTTAGTTAGATCCAGTGACAGGACCCAAAAAGTGTAAGTTCAATACCCGGCTAAGGCAGTGGAGAACTAACAGGAGATAACTGATAATTAGCATCCATTAAATATGGCACGTAGAACTAGAACAGTCTACCCCAGTGAGCGAAATAAAGGGTTCAGTTCGACATTCCAACCACCTGAAGAAGGATGTAGCATACAACGGCCGAAACGTTGTAATAAATATGACGACAAAGATGAGGCCAATAGTCTGAATAATGTAAATTATTCTCTAGGATCCTATTTTTCCCGTTTTGTAGGTGATAAGTGAAACTGCCATAATTTTTATTGTTCACTCAGCCACTTCTATAGTCATTTTCAAGAGAGAGTTGTCTCTGATGTTAATTTTCACTGTTAAGTTGTAAATTACCTTTGTGTTGTATTTTGAAAAGGGAGCGTTCATTCCAAGCTCTCACATGCAGCGCGCAACTGGAATACGCGTGGGCATATTTCTGCATTTTAAAAAAAAAAAACACTATTGTCACTATAAAAAATGTGAGGTTGATGGCAAGAGAGAATTGTTTGATATATAAGTCCTCTCGAATAGCAAGATGTTTCTGAAAATGTGATATATAGATATATATATATATATAGAATTATTGAATTTTCGACCAGATTATGGATAAATAAATGCTTTTATAGCACTATGTTCAAATAGGTAACACATAAGGCGTCTACTCAAGGATGTCGTTGTGTGTCCGATATAGGTATTTGATTTTTGACAAGAAACAAAGTCTTCTTCTGGTCTTTGAAATTGATACATTGCTAGTTTAGATTTAATTGGGGTTATTTTGATGAGAGACCACAAGTTTTGCGGTCTTCCATTTCCAGTAATATATTATAAATTTTAAATGATATTCGGGGATTATGGCAGAAATAGGGTGTTTAATAATTCTTCATGTAGCGAATTCGTTCTGTTTAAATTATTGTTTAAATATCTTGATGTTTTTTTGTGTGAAATTTTTATTACTGTGTCGTGTATTTTTTGTAAGAATAATTTTATTTGTTCACCATTGATGTAGTTGAGAAGAAGAATTCTGCTGTGCTTTATTTAAGTAGTTTGTTATCACTGCTATTTATATCTTTCCGGACATTGGCTATCACAGTTTAGAAGACAAGAATTCGTTCTGGTGACTTTTTATACGGGGAAGTGGTATGTTCTTAGGACTTTAGTTCTCTATCAACATCAAGGAATGGTAATTTCTTATTAACCGTGAGATCATACGAGCAGCGACATGATTTTCGCTTCCGCGTCTCGTATACACGAGTTAGTCGTGTTTTCATGCAACAAAAACATTATTATTTTTTCATTATTGTCTCGTCCGTATATTGGTTGATATATTGAAAAGTAATTGTCATCTTTGATAATGGCTTATGTAAGCCGAAAGCTTAGATTTGATTTATACATGTATCAATATAGTGATTTCCTTTAGTTCTTCAAAGATAATGTTATTAAGATTATTAGACAATATGAAATGAACTTACTTAAAATAAATAGACAAAAACTTGTCTATATTATTTAATAAAACATGCATCAATGAAAAATTGAAATATATATATATATATATATATATATATATATATATATATATATATATATATATATATATATATCGGAGTCACGGTAGAGGAATCGGAGACCCGAGTTCGAATCCAAGTCGAACCCATTACATTACATATCGGACAATACGTGCTAATACCCCTGTGAAAGGTGTGAATCCTCTTATTCTCCCTCCAACTATGGATAAATAGCAGGACAGACTGGGTTCTATAGCCTTGGATGGCAACTGGTCTAGGAGAAGGACAACTCTGAATTCAAAACCTGCAGAGGATCTTTGGGGACCTTGTGGTACATAGTACACTAGGTCTCTGTATTCGTCCCTTCAAAACGTGTGGTTGGTTCTGCACAAAGCCTTCACCACTATAATCAAATCTCATGTGCTGCTGTCGGGCTGTCAGTTTCCTAGGAACTGATCTGCTTGACCCTCATACGTCGAATTTGACGGGAGAGTCGAGTATATATACATAATTTGTACATATTCACCCTCTCAGTCTGTTCATTATCTATCTATCTATCTATCTATTTATCTATCTATCTATCTATCTATCTATCTATCTATCTATCACTGTCTGTTCATTATCTATCTATCTATCTATCTATCCTCAGCCTGTTCATTATCTATTTTCGTCCGCTGATTCGTGTAGCAGCAGAGACCAGCGCTGGACGAAAAAAAGGTATTTTTCAAACAGACCTGATCCAACTGATTAGAATGACGGTATCGTCTTTTATTTATAAAATGCAAGCCATGTAAGATATATATCTGGCAGTTATGTAAATACTATGTTAGGGCGATCCGAAGAACTCTTTCAAATTTCTGCACGTAGACAACAATACCGGCGAAAGCAGAAAATCATATTACGTAAAGGCGAAATTTTCCATCGAAAAACTGTTTTTTTTAAATCTTAGGGTAGTTTTGGGAAACATCTTATACAATGTTCACAAAACTAACGAGTGATTTTTTTCCGTAAGTTAATGTGTTAAATATAGGTATTCATATGAAATTTCGTGTAAAATTTCTTACAATGACAAGAAATTATTTTTTATTTGCGAGCTCGGTTTCCAAATAATGAATATCTATATAAACTTTGGACTCTAAAAGCTAGAGTTGGTAAAACTAACTCTCGATATATATTTGAAAGAAGTCGACTTTAACAGGAGTATATGTGGTAAATCTCCATAGCGACTTTGAACTTGTTTATTTTATCATTTTTATGCGCGTAGAAGCAATCAGCCTGAGTGGAAATTTAAGAAGACCTACAGTAAGTCAAAAGAAAACGGAACTATTTAAGCGGTGTTAGACTTTGTTCCTTGTTTTATTACAGGCGATCTGAAAATGAGTGGAGGACGAATGTGTTCTTTATTTTATTTTCCGTAACAAACGGATTAAACAGATTTCGACGACAAATGTGTTTTAAATACATTAACAGGTAAGCATACACTGAGGGAGACAGATGAAAATGGCTATGATCAATGATGAGGCATGTACTGATATAGAATAATACATTTAGATATATATGAATATTACAAAAATTAGATATATATTCACGGACGGAGATAAATAGTTAACATACCCTGGAAGACCTGTGAAAAGTCTTAAATATGAAAAAAAAATCTGAATTATTCGAAGATTATTCATATAGATGTGTAAAGGTAGAAATAGCTTTGAATTTTCAACAATGAAAGATAGATAGATAGATGTGAATAGGCTGATAAATTGAATATATATATATATATATATATATATATATATATATATATATATATATATATATGTGTGTGTGTGTGTGTGTGTGTGTGTGTGTGTGTGTATGTATGTATGTATGTATATATGTATAGAGAGATAAATAGATAGATATGAATAAAGTGATGGGCATGAATAGACTGATAGATATGAATAGATTGTGATAGATAGATAGATAGATAGATAGATAGATAGATAGATAGATAGATAGATAGATAGATAGATATGAACAGATTGAGATAGATATGTATAGACTGTGGTAGATATGAATGAACTGATAGCTATGGATAGTGATAGATAGATATGAATAGATTGTGATAGATATGAACAGATTGAGATAGATATGAACAGATTGAGATAGATATAAACAGACTGTGATAGATAGATAGATAGATAGATAGATAGATAGATAGATAGATAGATGTGTTTAGACTGTATATTATTTGTACAAGTTGTATTAGCAAGTATGGAAAAGGAAAGTGATATAAGCAGATAGAACAAGAGATTAATTCTACAGACTGCTTTTCATTTGTACAATTTAGATTGGTTTTCTTCTCTTAAATTCGCTATTCAAAGATTCCTAGCTACAGGAAAAATGTCACAGATATTACGGAGGGAGAGTGAAAAAGAGAAACAAATTAATAAACAAGAATAGTTTGACTAATAGTAGAAAACTTGAAATTTTCATACACAAAATATTATTATTATATATCATTATACTTTTATTCATCAATAACTCCACAATTAATTGTAAAATGAAGTTTATTTCAAATTATAAAATATATTTTCTTTTTCTTTAAATGCATTTCTCTCCTTGTTAACGGTAATAATAAACAGACAACTATTAATTCCATAGACCGAACATTATACAATGGGTATATCAGATTAAAATTCATGCATTAACAACGAATTTATTTATCCACATCTAGTTTATACTTAGCATATAGGATGTTTCAAAAATGAAGAGAAAAGCGATTTAAGTTGATTTCATTGTAGAAAAGTAATTCTTACGCAGTATACTATCAAAGATTGTTCTCATTTTTACGATTTTTAACTTTATATTATACACGGTGCTATGGGATGGAGACTTCAGCTGGATGGGGGCTTCAGCCCTCCCAACTTTTTTGCTTAAACAGAAAACTAGATATGAAATTTAATTTGACTTCTTCGCCATAATCTATGACAATTCTCCTGCTATGTATTTAAAGATACTTGATAAAACACAAAGAAGGATATGTAATGTTATTGAACCTGAGCTGGCATATTGGTTTCAGTCAATTTCCCACCGCAGTAACATAGGTTCCCTTTTCTATAAATATTTTTATGGTAATTCTTCTAATGAACTTTACTCTATGGTAACTAAACTTTATGAATTTAAGTGGAATACCAGATTGACGACAATGTCTCAGCATTTTACACTAGAAATGGCTAGATGTAACCGTAATTCTATGATAATAATCATTTCTATTGCTTTTGGAAAATCTTTCTGGCTACTTGCTTACCAGTCAACTTCGATCTTCAGAAAATGTAAATGCAATGTCAATCATTATCTTCTGTCTACTTAATTCCTGTTCATTTACTGTTCTCTCTCCTAAATAATGTCTAATTTTGCCCTATTCTTTCACAATCAATAAACACTTGCATCTTAGTAACTTTATTGCTTTGCTTTTAAAACTACTGTTGAGCTCCATTATTTGCCTAAAATCATTAGTCAGTAATTTTCAAAATAATTCATATAATTTCACTTTAATTTTTCCTCAAAATATTAGCGTCTAAAAGTGTTCTGTAAGTGTTATATGCGGAAAAATATACAGGTCATATTCCAAAAAATAATTACAAGCTAAACACGAACATAACTAGTTATTTAAATCATACAAAAAAGCTTACAGAATAAAATATATATATTTTTATTTTAGGAGCGGATTTGATAAACAAAATATAGAATCAAGAATGTCGAGTATCGTGCGATTTTTCATCATTAATTTTTACGCAAAAAATAGAGGGTTGCACTATACAAGGGTACCATTTTGAAGAGGTTAAAGTTCATGTTTATTCGGTAACCGCTTGCACTGTACTACGCCAAATTATTTTTTGGAGAGATGTAAAAATCAAGAATTTTCACACATTTTAAAGGACATCAATTTCTTGAAGAATAAAGAAAAGAAAAGAAAAAACAACGTATGTCCGTCAGGTACTTCTTTTTTATTCAAGATGACTTAAATTATCATAAATCGAAGCCTGTGACACAACTCATGGTACAGCTTGCACTATGTAACGGTAATCCTGTTAAAAAGGTTGTCATTGAAACTGCAATATCTCAGCGGTGTAAACACTTGCAAAAGGAAGATGAATGCAAATTTGGGATAGGAAAGAATTAATTCTTCGTTTATATAAGGTATTTGTATGGGGCAAGCTTATCACCCTAGATCAATTGCGACTGAGTAGTGAGATCGATCTTCACTGGGCACCCATTGCTTTTGGCTTTGTTCCACATCTAAGGTACGCATGGAAAATCACTATATAAGGTATTTGTTGATTTTTAAATGGCATACGTAGTGGATGAGGATTTGCTCTTCATGTAGCGACAAAAGGGAAGAAACTCCGGCTACGTTGTCATCCTTGAACGAAAACAAAAGCACTGTATCTAAATATTCTTATCAGTTATTTTATGGTGTTTTTTTAAAACTATTTTTTGGTAGCTTTGAACAAAAATAAATGAAGACCATTTGTTTGCTATAAAATATAACCCGAATGATGACCAGTACTGCAATATTTAACTACGGTAGCCTTACTATTATTGTTCAGAAGCTGGGGTCGCATTATACACAAGTTATATTTAAAAAAAAAAAAAAAAAAGTCATGTTTTTCACCAAAAATGATCAGCGGTCTCACTATACATGAAGTCGACTTATACACGGGTATATATGGATATATCTGATTTAGACTAGATTTAGTAATATTTGATTACCCCTTGGTTTCCGTTTTATTTTTATCGCACGATGCTTTTATATACGCTTATTATGGAAAACATGATCAGCATGTATTTTTATTGGCTCAATGATTTGAAAATTGGTTTATAAAGTTCCAATCGATCTGATTGATTCTATTTGTGATCACGGTCTAATTGCTATTAATATTTTTCTTTTACTTGCAGTGAGTTGACATGTCATTTGTTTGGAACGTTACCTGCAGTTGATTTCTTTTTGCCCAATCGGAACATCGGAGGCTTCAGCACTAACATATGACATCAGAACTAAGAATCTATAAATGGACAAATTGAAAAGACTCATTCTGAAAATTCATTCTCTGTTTTCAGTTAATTTGATCTCATTATTTGGTCATCAATAATTTTAAAAAAAATATTTTGTTCAGGTTTCCCAATAAAGATACAGAACCAACCATTCCATTGAGCAGTCCAAAAGTACATAAATTCTTCCTCAAGAAGGAAATAAGAAAAAGAGAACGAAAAGAGAAAATAACCTAAAATTTCAGATGTTGAAGAACAAAAACAGTGCAAAAACAACTTTGGTGTAAGCTTTAAAAAGACATTTATGGAAAGACACACGTACCCATATCTACAGAGGCGTGCTAACATATTTAGACACAAAAGCTATATCAAAACTGATATACATCACTAATGAAACATATAGATTTATGAAAAAATATAATAATCTTTAAATATCAATTAATATATTAACATTAGAGAAGAATATATTTTATATATATATATCTATATATATCTCTCTATATATATACATACATATATATGTAAAAGTGTAAATAAACACATATCTATAAACGTCAACATTTATTGATGTAAAGATTGATACATAAAAGATTTATATCAATATTGATCCACGTAGAGAAAACAAACAAGAAAAAAAAAATATATCGACAGACTGATATTGGGTCGGACCCGAGGGTCGGACAAACCTAATCGATTTTTGCCGTTCTACACCAAATTTCCAACACGGAGACCCTTCGATACGACATGAGTACTTACCTTCCGAACTCTTATCTCACTCCGCTACAACCATCGGGCATGGGATCTTTTGGAGCAAGCCACCCTAGCCAAAACGGTAATGGGTATCATACTGCCCGGCCCATCACCGACTACAGCTATCCGACATCTCTCAGCAACCACAATGCCGCCGCGGCGGCAGCGGTTGCTGCGGCTGCCTACCCACGATTCCCACCCTATAACAGAATCGACGTCCGACCCCTGACTACCCAGAGTGGACAAGATACATCGTCGTACTTGCGACACAACCAACAGCCGCAAGTGCCGTCGGCGGTCGAAGGAACCAATTCATCTCCAATACATCACCCGTGCCCCCGGGATTATACGGGGGGTGTGACCGACCACTCAGACATTCCTCAGTTTAGCAGTTGTACGCAGCAACAACAGCAGCAGCAGCATCAGCCGCAACAACAGCCAGAAGCGAACTTTTGTGAACCCCAGCAGGACAAACATAATATATCACACCCAAACACTCCCAGTCCGGTGTCACCCTCAGCAAATAACGCCGGAGTGAACAGCAGTGATGGTAGTCCTAACAGTACGGATAACTCAGCAACAACTTTGCCTATTTACCCATGGATGCGAAGCCAATACGGTAAGAAAGCATTGCTACGAAAAAGAATGACGCTTCTCTTTGAATATAGACGTCTTCGATTTTGTGTACTCATAAATTTCTTAAGATATGGTCAGACATTTCAGTCATTTCCAGTAAAGTAAACGTTTGTTGCCTATGTGAATGCCGTAACCTCGCTTCCCTGTGCCTTTTCTGTAAATATTTTCATAGTAATTGTGCTGATAATCTCTAGTACTTTAGCTTTACGAATTTGAGCGCAGTAACAGTTTGGCAGTTAGATCCCATGTAATAATACATTCTCAGTTAATAATTATCTCCTCTGGAACTCACTTCCGACTTCTTGATTTCCAGAAACTTTGATCTTCAAAGATCTAAATGCAATAGCAATCGTTATCTTCCGTCTTCTTAATTCCTGTATTTTTATTGTTCTTTCTCTCATTTTTCTTCTTCTCATATTTATTTACACTTATTAACATAATGCATCTTAGTGGCTTTATTGTCTTGAATGTATTCTAGATTGAAGCATGATTGAGGAATATATTAATGATTTAATTCTTATTTTAACAATGTTTTCTTCGAATGCTGTATTTTGTCTTAATTGGGTTTGTCTAAGACAGGAGACGTCAAACTTTAATTTTTTGTGGAGCTCTGTTAATTTTTTTCAAAAATGTTTTGCTGGTAATTTTTCTCTTTTCTAATACTATATCGCTTCTAATTTTTCTTACTAGAAAAATGTACTTTTGCTGTCATAATGTTTTGACCCAAGTTTAGGTGTTCACTATTTGCCAATAACTGGGATCCTAACAGGCACTACCACCCAGTCTCAACATAATTAAGCAATCAAGAAGTGGTTCCACGCTCCTTATAACCTCCCTATCAAGGGCATTGCTGAGGGATGTAGTTCATCGTCATACCCAGAAGGACAAATATTTAGATACTTCAACTCACGCAAACAACTCAACGCGAAGATAAAAAAATGTCCATTATCACTGATATAAGTTTGATTATCGATGAGTTCTCTAATTTATAGTCTTGTGTCAGATTAAGCTAATATCGTTAACTTGAACTACGGATTTATACCAATAGTTAATGTGTTATTGAATTTGATAATTATGGGAAATTTCAAAAAATATCTTGTGTTGGAAAGCTCTTAACCGAATATTTGTGATGAGATACCCGTTCACTTCGTGTAGAATATCCTTTTGGGTGGTAATGACCCAATGCTACAGCACTCATTTATCACTAAATAAACAGGACTTAGAGTGAAACTTGATCTGTTTGAAAACTATACTTAGAAAATCTCTTGTGATATAGTGGTCATGAACTTTAACATAGGTTCGTGCTTCTTTGGGGACCTTGAGTGAATTTTCTAAGATTAGTTGCCAATGTTTCCTTTCATGTAACATGTTTCTAGTTACTTCCCTGCTTATATGCTTTGAACTTGATGATATATATATATATATATATATATATATATATATATATATATATATATATATATATATATAAAGGATGAAGGCAGTGATTTCAAGACTGCATGATGGATCAGAGTCTCACGAGATGATCACCAACCACTAATTATTTTTATAAACACACTGTTTATATCTACGAAAGATTTATCTCAAATACTGAGTACTATTTCTCCATAAATATAGGTATAGTTTTAATCAACACACACACAAACACAAAGACACGCATATATATATATATATATATATATATATATATATATATATATATGCGTGTGTGTGTATATATATATTTCAGTTTCGCTAATGACCCGACCAATCACCTGAAGAAGGCCGGAACGTACAACGGCCGAAACGTTGTGAATTTCGCAATGAAGATGAGGATAACAGTCCGAATAATGTAAATAATGTAAGAATTATATTTACTTCACTTTGGTGCAAGCTTCTTGCTTTACGAGATTGGTGACTTTATTTATCATTCAATTCTCGTAGCATTAGATAAATGTAAAAGGTCTGCTAAGATTCAACATAAAAATCCACATATTATGCCAAGCGAAAATCTCCGAACATAGCAACACGAATATTTAAAAGTTTAAAATTTCTGATATAACTCTGGCACAGATATATCCATTTATATCTATCCAGAGCAACTCAGTTAGTTTGGTGCACATTAACAGCTGAGAGGATACTCTTTATATATATATATTGGGAAATCTATCATCTAGATGTAGATATTGAGACATCTATGAGTGAATAATTTAGATTTATTCAATGAAATATATATATATATATATATATATATATATATATATTTTTCATTGAATAAATCTAAATTATTCAATGATATATATATATATATATATATGTTGAGACATATTTCATTGAATAATTCATACAAGTTTTGTCTACATATTTTCAAGTGGATCCATTTGTGTTGCTATTATTTCAGGAAAAGTGAAAATTACCGTGTTTATATATATATATATATATATATATATATATATATATATATATGTATGTATGTATGTATGTATGTGTGTGTGTGTGTGTGTGAATTCCAATTAATGAGATCAAAACGAATTACCTCATGCAGATGATCATTTCGTCCATGGGAAATTAGTTTTTCCTTGGAATTATCAATGCAAATAAAGTTATTAAAATGAATAAACCATTTCTTCACAGGAAATTTTAAAGGCCAAGGAAGAAAAGAAATAAGGAAAAAAGAAAACAGAAAGAATAAATGGAGAGAGAGTACGAATTGGGCTATTACAGAGGAGGGGGTTATATAGATAAATACGGTTATGGTTCTTAAGTTGGTTGTGGTGGAGTTGAGTACAGATGAAATCGACTGTTGAAAACGGACACTAACATAAATGTCACCTATCAGCACCTTTGCAAAGAAGAAGAATGAACCAAAAATGGCCATGAAACATTTTAGAGAGGAGCTTAACATTATTATAGAATACGACTAAGAATTTAAAATTAATGTTTTTTTTTAAAAAAAAACGATTCTAATATTAATCCATTCAATACGACATCTATAAATATTTAGTACAAGTTACAGTAAAAGATTTAAGTAAATATTAATTTATTAATTCCATTTAAATATAACCAATTTCATTATATAAATATAATATTAATACATTTTGAAATACTAAGTTTGTAATTTAAATTATATCACATTTATACTAATTATTTGACAATTCTGTAAAGGATTGAATTTAAATTCAATATATGAAACAATTTAATATTATAAGAACAATTAAATATAGAAGAAAATTCCAAATATAGAAAACATGTGGCAGGTAGAGAAACATTTAGATATAGAATGATATGTCACATATTGAAATCAATTTCAAAAAAAAAAAATTACATATATGGAAGATGTCACAATAGAAAAAATTCCCATAAAATAAAAATGAAAGAGAGAAGTGCGAGGTTTAGATGATACTTGTTATTTGATGTTATTTGAATTTTTCCTGGAGCAACACTTGGAGTGTGGCGTTGAAATAATGTTATGTCAGTTGGAATTTTTTCCTATGGCGACACTCGGATACCACTTCATTCCTTTTGTTTAGTAGAATATCTTAATTCTTAAATTTAATGATTTTATTTTTTACCTACAAAGATAAATTACATCTACCGTTAAAGCTATTTGGAGTTTGAGCAAACCTATAAATTCGCAGTCAATTGGAGGGTCTTTTTTCCTCAGTTCCCAGAATTTTGGGGAGAGAGTGGTTTGGTGTTTTAGTCTTGGGTTGGAAAAAAGAGTGTCTGTGGTTGTAAAGTCTTTTTTCCATTCCCCCACAGAAATCCCACTTGGTAGTTTGATTTTTCCCTTAGGTTAAATGGTGACTTGATAAATAACATTAGATGCTCTAGATTTTCCCTAAACTGGGCAAAGATTGCTATTTCTACAATTACAAGGTTTTTTTTTTATTAGAATTCTTGTTGACATCATTGAATTTGTTAAGGATATACTTGTTGTGTGAGTCAATTAATCGAAACATGTCTTAAGTACATGAATAACTTATTTAGATATTTTTCTTTTGAAGATCTTACCTAGAGGGTTGTTATTCTGAAAATGTTTGTTTATAAGTTTCAGGAAAATTTATCCAATATTACTTCTAGATAACCTACAAAAGGGGGGTGTCGGTTGAACAAAAAAAATTATTTTTCTATTTTTGTGTAGAATACAACTCTAAAATTATCTATGGTTATTTGTAAGACAGTTTTTGTACAATGCTTTATTCTTATCAAATATATTCTTATTAGATGACAGTTTATTGATTCTAGAACCAACGGTAAATGGTATCTGTTTCAATATCGCATGACGTGGTTCGAAAGTCCAGGGAAAAACTACTTTCCCATGGACGAAATGATCATCTGTATGAGGTAATTCGTATGGATTTCATGAATTGTAATTCACTCATATATACCATAATAAAATTATATTGTGCTCACATTTGCGGATTAGTTTTCATATTTTATATTAATAGGATCTACTTGGATTTACGGATTTTTTTTTGCCTGCTCTCTCTCTCTCTCTTTCTCTCTCTCTCTTTCTATATATATATATATATATATATATATATATATATATATATATATATCGATGTTAGTATGAGGCATATTGCCAGCTGAGAGTTTACTTTTTAGCTTGTCTATATACCTGAAATATCTATAAATATATATACCTTTTTATTTATCGTTTTATTTGTGTGTGGGGGGGTGTTTTATGGTTGAAATATTTTCAATATCGGGAACATAGGTCTAATAGACACGTTAACGTAAAAAGCAAAAAAAAAAGACCATGTTGACTGTTATTTCCACGTGCAATGCAATCCAATAACTTAATCTCCAATTTTGGGGTGAAAATGGCAGGGTTCATTCCTAATTTCACATTGTCTATACCTAGATCTATATATATAAATATATTTCTATGTGAACGTTGCTGTAAAATTGGAGATAGTTTATTTTTTTACTCATGTTCTCCTCTTGTATACTCTCAGATTTTCGGCCACGTAACGTCCGGCGGCCTATATATATATATATATATATATATATATATATATATATATATATATATATATATATATATATATATATATATATTTGTTCTGTTTAGAATATTGAATCTGGTGGCGTATGATGTTGTTCTTTCATTCACGTCATAAGTCAGTGTGTTCAAGGGAGGTCTTTTTTGACATATATATTGAAACCTACGAATATACTTCAGTAGAACGTAATGATAAAATAATGATGTAATAGTTCTAAAATTATTGTTGATAATAGAATAAAAAATGATCGTAATTGTAATATTAGACGTTTTTTATAAGAAAACAATTGACATTCATAAAGCGGACAGTGTTACTGTCAAATGAAATTTATAATATTAAAAGAATTATTCAGTAAAATAACTTCCACCTCCCTACTAACTGTTAACACGCTTTCCAGTATTGATGGATGCTTCCAACCTAACATTTTGGTTGAAGTAGTGTGGAATATCAATATCTAGATTATGTCATTATTTCTTTTCGAGTTCCAAGATGTGTCGGTTTCAGTTGTTGTATCAGAAATTCCTCAAAAGATGTGTTCTGTTATTTAGTACAGTACTTTGGGCATTCTGTATCGCAGTCCTTGAGGTTCGAAGATTTGGTTTGGTTTGGTTTGTTTTACGGTATATCAACCTCAATGGGTTATTTAATGCCGACAATTTTTATTGCTGGTAACATTTTGTTTTGTCAAATATCTATTTCTGGTAATATTTTTTCTTCAAAAATGTATTGCTGGTAATAATTTTTTTTTTTCAAAAATATATTGCTAGTAATATTTATTTTTTAAAAACACTGTTAGTAATATTTTTTCAAACATGTATTTCTGGTAATACTTTTTTTTCTTCAAAGATTTATTGCTGATAATAAGTTTTTTACAAAGTATTTCTGGTATTAATACCTATTTTTACACTTTCATTGGGTTTTTACCCCATTTTAGGAGTTAACTATTTGCCCATAGCTGGGACCCTAACAGATGTAACCACCCCGGGTCAGGGTGGACATTGGAACATCAGCAATTAAGAGGTGGTTCCACGCACCTCAAAACATTTGAGGCCTTGCTGCTGGACGTAGTTTATCGTCTTGCCCAGAACGCAGATGTAGTGTATCGTCATACCCAGGACGAGATGTTCGAAGAATTATCCTTGCTAAGACAACAGGCTTCGCTCATTGGATGCCATTTTTAATTATTAATTTGAGAAAACAGTGTGATACTGCTGTGAGTTTAAATATTTTTAACGAGTTTGGCACAATGAATGGAGGCAAGTCGAATTTGTATAAATGAATGGAAGAACATGGTGTCGGTTGGTTAGCAACTGTACGAATGTTGTTAAGATCTCCAAGTGATATGAATTTGTAGATAGTCATGATCACCCACGTACTTAAGGGACAAGAAGCGTAAAAGAAGGAGACCTTTTGCCCAAATTTTCCAGCTATTTATTTAATTTATATTTGGTCAGGTGTTAAATTTACCCTGTTCTTTATTCACCATGTTTACCTTGTTCTTTATTTGCTCCTTTTTCTTTCTTTCTTTCTTTCTTTCCTTCGCCCATTTTCTTTCAAGCATTAATTTTTAACATCCCAAATATATTTCAGTTTAATTTTGGGTTTCCTTCATATTTTACAACTTCGTACAATTTTTCGCCTTCCCTCTACTGAGATATTTTTAATTTTCTTTCTTTCTTTAATTCTTCATTTTATCGAAACTTTTGAGTTTTTTCTCTGTTCTTCTTTCTTTAGACATTCCTGTACATTTTTTTTTTAACTTTATTGCTATTATATTTTAATCAACATTTCCCGAGGAAGAGCTGTATCACTCTATGCCACTCATATTTTCAATCTATCTATCTATCTATCTATCTATCTATCTATCTATCTATCTATCTATCTATCTATCTATTTATCTATCTATCTATCTTTTTCATATCTATCACAATCTATTCATATCTATCTCAGTCTATTCATATCTATCACAATCTGTTCATATCTATCACAATCTATTCATATCTATCTCAGTCTATTCATATCTATCTATCTATCTATCTATCTATCTATCTATCTATCTATCTATCTATCTATCTATCTATCTATCTATCTATCTATTCTTATTCCTCTATCTATCTTTGATTCAATCACAATTGTCTTATATACAACTTTCCTTACATTCTAGATGTACATAGAAACACTTTTGGAAGATAGACATCCTGCTTCACACCCAAATAATTACTTTTTCCAGTCTTTCTCTTCAAGTGTCGCTGCCGTCAATCCTGATTCACCGAAACTAGTAAATCTTCTCCGGGGTCTGCAAGCAAATTACTTGTTCATCACACTCGGGTCGTGCCATCCCAACATTTAATGAGCGATTAGTTGACACAGCACCAACGCCTTGTCTACGGTTTTTACCTAGTCGTCTTTCGGTCAGTCTGATTCAGTGATTGTGATACAGCACCAATTCTTGAGAAACTATCTTTTCTTCAAGAAATATATTAGTCGTAGTCGCGTTGATTTTTCTTTATTATTTTTTTTTTCCTTTATGGATTCTACTTTTTCTCGACATTTTTTCTTCGTTTAGATGTTTTACAATTTTTTCACACATTTTTCCTCTTCGTTTTTCAATAAAAAAAAGTTTTATGCCAGTTTTATAATATAGATTTTCCACTTAAACTTCTAATTTCTTTCCAATTTATTTCGATTCATTGTAATACGTTTTCTTTTTCCACTTATTCTTCATCTATTTTCTTCAACCTACATTCATATTAACTGTTTTTGATTAGTCATGAAAATTCCATTCTCTTTTCTTTCATTTTGTTATCAGCGTTATTTGGTATTTTTTTTCTTAAAATCGTATTACATTCATTCCTTTTTTATTTCCTTTGCAATTTTTTTTTCTAATTCCACGAATACCTGTTTCCTTTCTCTTAATTTTTTGATTATTATTTCATTCACTCTTCTTTATCTAATCACAATTTCTTTCTTTCTTTCATCAATTACACTATCTTTCTTTCTTTCTTTTTCTTTCCTTTTTCCTCAATTACACTATCTTTCTTTCTTTTTTCTTTCTTTCTTTTTTCTTTCTTTCTTTCGTTAATTACATCCCTCTTTCTTTCTGTCTTTCTTTCTGTCTTTCTTTCTTCTCTTTGAGTTTATTGCCTTGTATGCATGTTTCGTTTCTTTCTTTTTCTTTTTTCTTTTCATTTTCTGTGCTTTTCTCATGCAAATTTACTTTCTAAACTTTCTTCTTATTTAATAACATTTCTTTATTGTTAATGTTTTGTCTAATTGCTGAGTCGCTACCCTTTCACTCCATTCGCTTGTCTTTCGTCTAACTTTAATCCTTATTTCCAGTAGTAGATCATATTTTTAATGTTTTTCTCTTTATCCCTTGTTCATTACCGCCCTTTTTAATTCTCTCACTTCTCACTTTTCTATATTTCTCAATATCAACAACGTCTTCTACATGTAACCAACAAAACTTAATTCTCTTCTTCAACATTAATTAACTTTATCTTTTTTTTCGTTTCGTTTTGATTTTTCCTGTCGTTTTTTTGTGTCATTTATTTCCAAAGATCTGTTATTTTCTTCTTGATTTCTTTATGGTTTCGCTTCAATTTTTGACTATCTTCTTGGCATTTAGCCCTTTTTTTTGATCTACTTGGAATTTTTCCTTCAAAAGAGTCTGATATTTTCGAATTTTGGGAAGTGGGTTGGGCCGAGAAATTTTCAGCTACCCTTCTTGAAAATATGTGTGTGTATCTGTTTATATACTTACACATAGAGATGCATGTGTTGCTCGCTCTCGGTCGCGTCGAGATAGCGAAGAAGATATCATTTTCATTGCTTAATTAATATAAATGTTTACTGTCGGTGACCTACTCTCAGAAGTTAACCACTGGTGTGCCCAGATGTACAAAAATAAATAGATCAAATGAGAATTCGGAGGCAGATAAGAAAATGGAATACACAAAAAGATAACTTTAAAAAAAGCTAGAAAAAAAACAAGACAAAACAATAAAGGAAGAGAAAAAGGAACCAATCGCTTGAACATTGTTTTTACCTTATTTGTTGCGTTACAAAGACAAGGCAACAAGAATGAAAACTCAGATTCCAGTATATCTGAGAAGGGTACTTTTTTATTCTGTTGCGGTAATCAATCGTAGGCTTACAAATTATTTGATATGAAAGGAGAAGGATGTTACGAGATATGAAACGAAAACCATAGTTTTTTTTTAAAAATATTTTGCGAGATATTAGTATTATTATTATTGTTGTTGTTGTTGATGTTGTTTGGCTTTTGCTTTTGTGTCGTATGAGTTGCCTTCAAATCTCAACCAAAGACTTCACCAGGATATATATATATATATATATATATATATATATATATATAGTCTTAAGGTGTGCTATATTTATGGAATAAAGTGCTCAATATCAGAGATAGAGAGTGTGTAAATATAAAAGTGAATATAGAAGTCAACACTTAGAGGCGACAGTCTGTTTCATGCTATATTTCAATCGTCAAGAAATAATATGCTGTTATTTTTCTCAAATTTATATATATGCGGGTTAAATAACCGCCATTGTAGAATATTCTATTATGCACCATTTTTAACGAAAGTATTTGTTTATTTGGGTATTCGAAAAATAACAGCATATAAAGGCCTGACGATTGCATATAGTATGAAACAGACTGTCGCCCTAAGTGTTGACTTATGTTGACTTTTATATATATATATATATATATATATATATATATATATATAGATGTCTTTTTCTTCATCAAGCCATTCACTGGTACCAGCAAGCAGAAAATTAGTTTTGTCCTGATGATGATGGGCATGTTGGCCAAAACTAGTCGATAAATCTAAAAGAAATAATAATAAAAACGAAGGAATATTAATATACAAACCGGTGTGTCTGAAGATTTTAATTTTTTAATATTTTTTATTGTTCAACATATATATATATATATATATATATATATATATATATATATATATATATATATATATATATAGATATAGATATATATATATATATATATATATATATGCCGATCACTTTATGGAAAGAAATACACAAAAGATTTATAATTATTATTATTGTTGTTGTTTGGCTTTTGCTTTGTGTAGCATCAGTTGCCTTCAAATCTCAACCAAAGACTTCAACATGAGAGAGAGAGAGGTAGAGAGAGAGAGAGAGGTAGAGGGAGAGAGAGGTGGAGGAGGGAGAAGGAGAAATATTTAATGGTGATCACTTTATGGAAAGAAATACACTCAAGATTTATTGTTGATGTTGTTTTGGTTATTGCTGTTTTTTGTTGTTGTCGTCTTTGTATATATGAGTGTTTCCTTGTGTCTAAAACAACGACTCCTAGAGACAAAAGTTTTTTTTGTATCAGATAATGAAAACAGAAAATATGCCAGGCTATTACAGAAAAAAATCCAATTGTGGTCACTACATCGAGAGAAATTTTCGCATGATGTGAGAAATACAAATGATTATGGTTTTATTAAATTCATGTATTTTAGGAATACCAAGAGTTTGCACAGTATTTACATTAGTCGGACTATTGGCCTCATCTTTGTCGCCATTTCGAAATTCCAACCACCTGAAGAAGACCGGAGCGCACAACGGCCGAAACGTTGTGACAAATATGGCGACAAAGATGAGGACAATAGTCCGACTAATGTAAATACTGTACATAATACCTCATCTCAGAAATATAGACAGACCAAGAATTTGATCCCCATATTTGTTTGCTCCTTTTGATATCATTCTCAAAGACCAAATAATAAAAGGTAATGTTGTTTTCTTGACATACGGCATTCTACTGAATTCCCTCGCGAGGTCCTTGTATATACTTAATATTTTAAAGCACTCAAATATGTGTAAATTCTCGGCTGGAGTTGCAACATCTATCAAATGACAGATTATTATTATTATTATTATTATTGAGTGAAAGAAAAGAAATCTACAATGTGACGCTGGTGACAAATTAATGAAACCCAATATTACCATAATAACACCAGTTTGACGACATGTAAATATCTAAAAGAGGGTGACCGGCTTTGATAAAAATGGCGCAGTACATTTCACGTGGGGCGATTAACTGATTGTGTTTGTTCCAGACTATCCAGAGATGACCATAAGACGCAATGGCAGCATTATCCTTGGAACTTAAAACAATCCTCTCGACACTCAGACATGGTGCTCTCCGACTACTCCTGCCCATGAATAGATATACATATAAGTTACGTCGAAACATGCACGTAACCGTGAGGTAACTGACAATCAAATCTGTGGTAGCGAATGAGATATTTACTGTGGCACATCTTAATTCACAAAAAAACATAACATGTACATTTTAGCATCACAAATCAATTAAGATTTCAATCCATTATTATTATTATTATTATAATTATTATTATTATTATTTCCTTGGACTTCTGTTATATACTCATTTCCTTGCTGATTCCAACCAGTGATCTAACGTCAGAAATGGCTTCATGACATCTTCCACTGATCATTTTTTTGTAAAAAAAATTCCAAGATCACACACATTTTACATAGATAAAACTCTTCTTAATGTGTGAGCTATACTTGGGAGTACATTTTTTTATATTTGTTTAAGGCATGGACTACTAGAAATGCCTTCAATTAGTCTATCAGAAAGTTTTCCAATCAATCCAAGGGCACCAACTACAAATGGAATTATTGATGTTCTCATGTTCCATATTTTTGAGATTTCTACTTCAAGATTTTGTACTTTGTTAGTTTTTTTTTTCAACATATTCAAAAATACATTACATTCTACAGGGACTACCATGTGAAAAAGAAACCACATTCTGTTCTTGTGGTCTTTGATGACAATGTCTTAGCGATTAGCTTTGATTGTGCTGTGTACATTCTAAAGTCCTATAAAATTGTTACAAGCCATATCTATCTATCTATCTATCTATCTATCTATCTATCTATCTATCTATTATTATTATTATTATTCCATTTCCTTTGATTTCTGTTGTGTACTCATTTCTTTCCGGGTCCCGACCAGAGACGTAAAGTCAGAAATATCGTTATAAAATTTTCCACTGAGCAAACACACACACACACACACACACACACACACACACACACACACACACACACACACACACACACACACACACACACTTTACATAGGAAAAGCACTTCATAAGGTGTTGGCTGTACTCGTGAGAAAATTCTTTTGTATTTCTTTAAGGCAGGGGCTACCAGGAATCCCTTCCATAAGTCTATTGGAATCTTTTCCAATCAATCCGAGGCGTCGAACAACAACAGTGATGGTTGATGTTTTCATATACCTCATTTTAGAGATTTCGATTTCAAGTTGGAAACACAATTTTTAACTTTCTGGATTCTTTCATTATTATTATTATTATTATTATTATTATTATTATTAATAATAATAATAATGATAATGATAATAATAGTATTAGTATTATTATTATTTACTCATTGAATATATCTATCTATAAAAGGCAGGATGTGTGTGTGTGTGTGTGTGTGTGTGTGTGTGTGTGTGTGTGTGTGTGTGTGTGTGTGTGTGTGTGTGTGTGTGTAATGCACGGCCGCAATTTTTGACGGATTTGCACCAAAATTTACATGCACATGCTCCAAAGAGAGAAAAGGCCAAGACCGAGTTTGCATTTCCCAACTCCCATCGATAGTGGAAATGATCAATTTTTTCATGCTTCTACGGCAGTTTTCATGTAGTTTGCGGCCATTTTTTACTGGCCAGAGTGAGAGCTTATAGCTGGCTGCCATGAATAGGCAGGAAGATTCTATTGACCAGCGTGATAGCCAACAGCTGACTAACACTAATGTTAACTATCATGCTAGCATGCAAAAAAAAAAAAAAATCGATAGCTGCATTCGTCATACGTGGGAAAAATTTAAATCTGTATGGCATTTTACTCCAATTGGCTCATTCGTTTGCTTAAACTCAACGTTGATTCTGATTCCGCAGAACTGGGTTGTATGTGAAAAAGTATTTGTTGTTAACATTCTTTTTTCATTCGGTTTTTCCAGGTACGAGTCCTATTTTAGAGCTGATCGTTTTGTGTTTATTTTGTTTAGTTCTTTTTACGTAACAGATTTAATGTTTAATACAGAGCTTAGAAAAAATTCGCAGTGTGAGATAGGCAAGAAGTAAGGCATATAGCAGCATCAGCACCGCAAAGGGCACTCCTTTAAAGGCAAGGAAGGGCAAAAATATTTTAAGTTAAGTGATAGCGATTGCTGTATGAGTCGTACGATTTTTTAATCAAGCACGGGCAACGCCGGGCCATGCTGCTAGTTAATACTAAAATGTTAGTGAAAGCAACTCTCATCAAATATCTCAGCAGTCTCCTAGGAATTACAACTCTTTTAATAATGGCTTCGACTGGATGGTTTCATATCTTTCTTTCATTTCTAGTTATTCCATTTCTTCTTTCCCAGCTTAGTAAGGATTGTTCTCAGCACTCTGCTAACGACTAACACAACTTCAACTTTTATTTTTTCCAACTTTTGGCCAATATCCTTAATACTTACCAATTTTTCCCCTGTTCAACTAGTGACTTACAGTTGTAATTAACTGACAACGAATCTCTTAAATAGTACAGCTTTTAACATTCTACTATTTTTACTTCACATGCCGGTAGTGACTGCTGACTTTTAGTAGAGAATAAGGAATAAATCGACTCTTTAATAGTACAGAAATTTCCGCATTACTATAGTTAATGATAGAAATGCAATATAACTGTACTTTTTGTTTAATCTCACGTATTCATAATGTTGGTCACTAATTTCAAGATTAATTTCCACATTATTTATTTTTTCTGCAATTATTATTATTATTATTATTATTGTTATTATTATTATTATTATTATTCCTTTGATTTCTGATGTTTACTGATTTCTTTCCGGGTCCCGCCCAGGAATCTCAGGTTAGAAATTGCATCATGACAATTTCCACTAGAAGAAAAAGAAAACAACATATTTTACATAGACAAAGCCTTTTGTAAGGTGTGGTCTGCACACGTGGGAACATTTTTTTGTATTTCTTTAAGGCATGGGCTTCCAGGAATCCCTACAATTAGTCTACTGGAATATTTTCTAACCACTCTGACCGCTTCAACTACAACGGGGATTGTTGATGTTCCTATGTGCCACATTTCTGAGATTTCGATTTCAAGGTCGTTGTATTTTGATAGCTTTTTGAAGATCTTCAAAAATACATTGCAGTCTGCAGGTACTTCCCTAGCAATAAGGGACAGATTTTTGTGTTCGATCTCTAATAAAAATGTCTGGACGGTTGGCTTTGATTCTTCTGTCTGTGTGTATTGTGTAGTCCCATAAAATTGTAACAGGTCCTAACTCCGTAACTGGGTCTGGGTGGTGTTCATACCACTTTCTTTCAGTTTCCTTCCCGTAGACGTTATAGATTTTCCAGTGCAGATATTGGCCAACTCTGTCATGCCGGGTTTTATAATGGGTGCCAATACCATGCAACCTGATACAAGATATTCGATTGTTTCTGGGTAATTATCACAGAACCTGCATTTTGAGCTGACACTGTATTTTATTATGTGTGCATGATAATTTCTAGATAACATGCACTGATCCTGTTCAGCAAGGATTAAACCTTCCCTTTCAGCTTTTAACCTCGCACTACGCAGCAACTGATGGGTACGGGGTTTGTCGACATCACCTTGTTTGGTACGGGCAGAGTTTTGACTATGAAGCGGTTTATCTTGCCATTGTTTATTCTTCTTCTTCTTCTTCTTCTTCTTATTATTATTATTATTATTATTATTATTATTATTTCCTTTGATTTCTGATGCATACTCATTTCTTTCCCGGCCTCAGTAAGTGACCTATGGTCAGATATGGCAATATGACATTTTCTATTGATTATTGTTGAAGAAAAAGCCATAAGATCACACACATTTTTCATAGACTTTCGTAAGTTATAGGCTGTACTTGTATTATTATTATTATTATTATTATTATTATTATTGTCGTTGTTGTTTTTGTTATCATTATTATTACGTTTTTCCTTTGCTTTGTGCAGTACGAGATTTCTCAGGTTTATAAACAGATACTTTAAGTAACAACATTTTTTTTGTATCAGTAGATACAAACAGTTGAATCGCCATCATGCACTCAGCGAGAAAAATGTAGTCACTGCATGGAGAGAATTCTACTCAAGATGTAAGAAGTACTCATCAGTATGATTTTTACAATTCGTATATTTTAGGGTTTCCAAGAATTTGTTTCTATTAGGTGTTCGCCCCTTTTCATATCTATCTCATTATTATTAAAATTATTATTATTATTATTATTATTATTATTAATATTATTATTATTTCGATTTCTGCTATGGTCACAGTACCTACCAAGTCATGATTTGTTTTTCTAACTCCCATATCATCACTAGCGTTACATGGAAAATGTTCTTCTTAGTAGTCATCAAGACATTTTATTGTATTTCTCGCAAGCTGGAATTTTCAGGGATTTTTCAATGTGTTGTTTCTTTTTTATCATTCCAGGCGCATCTACTATATTTGTTACTATTCTTGTTATCAATTTCCACATTTTTATATTTTAATTTCCAGGTCATTATGCTTCGATAGTTTAAAATTCCCTGGTTGCTCTGTTACAATCCGATGGGCAAGCCTATGAATTTTTTTTTGCAATTATGCCCGGCCTATTTGCTTCAATCTTCCTGTTTGTAAAGATGGTGTAATCCCATAGAATTATGATATCTTATATATCTGTAACTGGTGATGGGTGATGTTTATACCTGTGTTTAATTAAGTATTTTCAAGGTGTTTGCACATTGACCAGTGTAATTATTGTACGACTCTATCGTGACCAATTTTATATACATTTGTCGCAAGTAAAGAACATCCTGAGATTAGATGATATCCGGTATCCTGATATTTGTCAGAGAATCTGCATTTTGGATCCACAATATTATGTAAGATATTCGCCTGAAAGTTTCTTGTGAAAAAAGATTCTGGACTTGCGCTGCAAGAATAAATATTTCTGTCTCAACCTTTAATCCAGATGAAGTTATATATTTTATCAACATCGGATTAATTAACACGTTCTGGATAATGGGCATGCAGAGGTTTGTCTTGCCAGGGTTGTTCAAGAGCTTTATCCTTTTCTTTTTCGTAATTTTTGCCTCAACAATTGTTTCTTGGGTTCTGTTTTGGTTTTCTACAGAATCTACTTTGTATTTACAACCTTCTTTCATGATTGAATATTTTTTCCTTTTTGATTTCCTGCTGTTTGACTAACTGTATCATCCATTATTATTATTATTATTATTATTATTGTTGTTGTTGTTGTTGTTGTTGCTGCTGTTGTTGTTGTTGCTATTGTTGCTGTTTTATTTCCTTTGGTTTCTGGTGTATACTGAGTTCTTGTCGTGTCCCTACCAGAGACCTAGGGTCAGAAATGTCATCATGATATTTTCCACTGAACAGTTTTGAAAAGAAAATCGCACATTTTATATAGATAAAGCCATCATTAATATTGTTATTATTATTATCATCATTATTATTATCATCATCATTATTATTATTATTATTATTATTATTATTATTATTATTAACATCATTATTATTATCATTGTTATTATCATTATTATTATTATTATTATCATCATTATTTCTTTTGTACAGGTCCCATTTAAGATTCCCGTATATTGTTTGCTTTGTTTTTTGTCTTCAGCTAGATCAACCAGCTCTACAATTTTGTCAAACTATTTTACATTTATAAGGTGATGTCATCTCAATTAAATTCGATGGGTCAACCTGAATGTCAATGTCTCATCCATGCCTTATTCTCTTTATTTTCTATGATTATTGCTTAGGAATATCATTGGAAAGCAGGTGACTGCACGTCTCTTTCTTAAATCACTATAATCTTGCGTGTTTTTGAGATTTTTACCATGCTTTTGGTTGAATGGTTTTGTTCATACTTTGTTTCAGTTTTTCTTTGTTTTTTTATCAGTCATTATTTTAGATAATGAATTATTTCTATCTCTATTATTATTGCGAATAGTCGCAACTGGAGCCGTAGTATTAGTTTAGTTTTAATCATTTCTAATACTAATGCATACCATTTGCTTCTAGACTCATATTTATTAAGATAACATAAGATTCACATTATCATACTCATATACGCGTCTGTCTGAAAAGTAACGGTACTGGTGTTACAAAAAAATTATTTCAATTCTAAACAACAAACTAAATGGTTTTCCCCTTCTTAGTAAACCCTCTAATTCCTTTTTCTATGCTTTTCTGTCACCCTATTATGCAGTTCTGTAAGGATTCTTCTTGGATATCCTCAACACCAACGTTACGGACCTTTTGATCGTCTTCTCGCCTTTGAACCGGGTCTTCTTGATGATCCACTTAAGCTCTGAGAAAAAAAATAATTCACGCGGATCAAGATAAGGTAATTATGGAGGTTGTTCAGGTATGGCGATATTCTTCTCAGCCTGGATCTGTCGGATCTGAACAGGTGCATTTCCGCGGTAAAGCAACCACGATTTGTCCTGCCACAAAAGCATGCGAAAAAAGAAATGCAATGCTTGCAGAATGCTAAGATTACAGTTATATACTCCCGAGATGTCCTATTAGATGATTACACAATCTGCTTATCACTTTTCAGCCATAGATCACACATCACCTCGAGTTACGTTACTTTTCAGACACATCTTGTATTTTACTGTCATCCTTTTCTTTCGTACTTTAATGTAATTATTATTAGCAAAGCTTTCCTTTCTTTTGATTATTACCAGTGTTATTTCTCTAATTATTAAATTTTGTAATAACTAGCATATAATTATTCATCTCTATGTATAAAACACAGGTTAAATCTAAAAAAAAAATTGTACAGTGTAAAATATCGATAATTTTTAAAATATCAATAATGAATAAAGCCGATCAAAAATCAATTAATTCAACTTTTTTCCTCTGATTTCATTCAAACTCGGTATGTAGGTACATCCATCATGAGAAGCTCAAAGATACCTCATTTAAATTCAACTTTATTCCTCTGATTTCATTCAAACTCGGTATGTAGGTACATCCATTATGAGGAGCTCAAAGATACCTCATTTATATATCCACGCCTCTTCTTTTAGCGAAAGAAGGCGAAAAACGAAAAATCGATTTCAACACAAATTTAATCTAGAAACTCCCTCAATTTTCAAGCAATCTAATACAAGCTTCATTTAATTGTAGCCAGCACTAAGTTTAACAGTCATTTAACTTGATAATTGAGTCCTTCCATATAGAGTAAATAACAAGCAATTTTCATCAAACTTAACAATTGCTTTAAAAATGTAACCTCTTTTACATCCTTGGTAGGACACTGACAATTTGAATTTCAAAAACTCCAAAATAATTGTGGTCTGAAGGGGGTTTTCACGTTGTCTGTTTTACCACTTCATGTCCTCGATTTAATAAATACAAAATACTGTTATATCAGTAACTGCATGAATTCAAACTGATTTTTAATGAAAGGACATTAAGCAATTGAATAAAATGGACACTATTACATCTACAGA
>CAHIKZ030000380.1:230000-310000 GCA_903632075.3 Acanthosepion pharaonis | reverse complement strand
CCGCTATTATTTATTTTTCATCATCAACGTCATTATCCCCCAAAATAAACTTTATAAAATCATCATCAAATTTATTACAATCAGTTTTATAATTCTGAAGATTAACTCCGTCATCAAAATGACTGTTCAAAATATATCAACCTTGTTATCAAACTCACATACATAGGAACTATAATGCTATGCAATTAATTTCTTATCTGTCTATATCTCTGACATGAGGTATTATAATTACTTATTATTTACATTATTCGGACTGTTATCCTCATTACCATATCCACAACATTTCGGCTGTTGTACGCTCCGGCCTTCGTCAGGTCATTGGAATTTCAAATCTGTAGACTTAGTGGACCAATCCAAATCTTAATATTTTTTAGTTTTAAACCAGTCTTTCATGGGTTTAGAAGTGTGTATGGCTGCGTTGTCTTTTTGAGAAATAGCATTATTAGTGTCTAGACTATTCATAAATGGGACAAGACTTGTTTCCAACACATTGATATATCGAACAGAATTTTGTTTCCCTTCCATCATTATAAATCAGGCTTTCTCAACACAGAAAAAACTCCTCAAACAATAACAGTTCCTCCTCCAAATGGTCTTTTTAAAAACAGCTGCTTCTCCTTTCTTAAATCATGCCAATAACACTGCTAGCCATTGGGCCCATCCAAATTAAACTTTTTCTTATCAGAAAACACCACGGTTTCCCATTTCTCCTTTGTCCATGTTACTTTTTTCTTTACCCAATCTATATGCATATTTTTATGTTTAGCAGTTAAAGCAGGGGCTGTCTTCCTGTTTCGATACACGAGATTTAGCGATTTATGGAGTTGACGAACTATTCTTGGAGTGATGGTTAAATTCTGAGATTTTTGCAGATCTCTTGAGCTTGATTATCTTTTAGAAGCTTCTCGAAAAAGTCGACTTCTGGCTGCATTTGTAATTTTAGGTGGATGACCTGACCCTTTTCTGGTGCCATAAGATTCAGGGTCCTTTAGATAATGTCTCACAACTGTTCGGGACCTCGACAGTTCTCTTGCAATGAAACTTATAGATTTCCCTTCCAGTTTATAGGCAGAATTTTTCCCCTTTTCTTATTCATTAAGAGAGTAGTTCCTAGGCATTTTGCAGTAACTGTATCCAATTATGAAATGTTTAAATAGGAATCTTGTGGCTTAAAATCATGATAAGAGTCTTTTTTTTTTTTATAATCTGCGCATGCATTTATTCTTCCTTTGGCTTTCTGAGGTAAACCCGATATGCAAATTTTCAAAACAGTCTTATAATTATTTCCAACCTCAAAGATGAATTTTTGTTAATAACTTTTTTTGTGGAAAGTTGTTATAAAATCGAATATGTATACTAATACCCATCGGATCTAGGTACCACACAAATGTTCAGAGGAATTTGTGTAGTAATAAGAAAATTATTACCAATTTCATGGGGTGTCTTATACTTATTTCCACCACTGTATTAATACGTAATTGTCTGCATTATTTCATGTTTCCTCGTGAATGGATGTTTTATGAAAACATTTGCAATTAATTTAAAATTTATATTCAGGTCTGATCATGTACATTTAATGATTCTGGGCCAAGTCATTGGATTTAACCTACGTCGTTATCCACTGCGCCATTTGTCCTTGAGGAAACCTTGTGAATATAGCAATGAAGATGAGGATAACAGTCAGAATAATGTAAATAACGCATTTAATTTTTTGTTGATAAATATTGTGGCAATTTTCCTCACATTAATTATCGTCAAAGAGACCAGACTTGAATCAGGCTCTTTTTTTTTTTCATTTTTAATATCACTTTTTAGCTTATTAAAGTTAGACCGAAAGAAAATTATTTTTTTTAATTTTCTCGTCACTCTTATTTTATCTCATTTCATCTTTTTTTTCTGATTTCGCTTTATTTGTTTTAGTTTTCAGTCATTATTTGATTTTTCACTTTTCCATTTGTTCTTATCCTCCTCTCATTTCGACTTTTCTCCATCTTCTATTGTTATTCTACTAATAATAGTAATTATTATTATAATTTCTGCAAACCCATCAACTTTTGTTGGAGAGAGAACCAAAGTAAAAGCTTTACCCAGCTAGCGAACTGGCAGAGTAAACAATTTGGAGGGTTCGATCTGTCCTAAGTACAGCAGACTTTTCAAGTGTCCAATCCTGATATTGACTCCAATATTTTGATTCCAAGTGTATAAACAACAGTGGGATAAGTTACATTTTCCTTACTGACCAGAATTTGTACGCTTACCATTCCAAACTATCATAGATTTCCATCTTTTTTTCGTCTTTCTTGACGCCTTGGTTGTCTCCAGGAGATGCAAGATCTAAGATGGCCCTTGTTCTATCTTTATCTGCCACAACAATGTCTGCTTTTCTGTGCAATATTTCATGATCAAATTCGATCGTGATATCCTGCAATTATTGTTAATAATAATATTAATATTTGAGTTGCTATCTAGCCTGACTCTTAGATGCTTCGGGCGGGTAATAACGAACATATCTCAGCTTATATCTGCGGCTTAGAGACACAGTACTTTTCTCACCACGTGTTGTTCCAAACCGTGCTGCAGGCTTTGCACTCCCAAAGCTGTCAGGCAGCCGCAAACAAAAAGATTCCTGGAAATATAATAATAATAATAATAATAATAATAATAATAATAATAATAATAATAATTGAAATCGAAATCTCAAAAATGAGGCACATGGGAACATCAATAATCTCCGTTGTAGTTGGAGCTCTTTGATTGGTTGGAAAAGATTCCAATAGAAAAATGCAAATTCTCTGATAAATATCCATAAATAATTTACCATCATGTTGCACGGTAATGGCACCCACTGAATGACCAGTCATGATACAGGGGTCCAATATCTACATTAGAAAACCTGAAACATTTACGGAAAGGAAAATGCAAGAAATTATTATGAACACCACCGAGACCCGGTTACAGCGATAGGACTTGTAACAATTTTATGGGACTTTGTGATACACACAGACAGAATAATCAAAGCTAATCTCCCATACATCGTGATCAGAGACCGCAAAAACAAAATAATAATAATAATAATAATAATAATAATAATAATAATTATTATTATTATTATTATTCCCTTTGATTTCTGGCGTGTACACATTTCTTTCCGGGTCCCGCCCAGACACCTAAGGTTAAAAATGGCATCATGACATTTTCCACTGACAAAAAAAAAAAAAAAATTCTTCGCAAAGTGTAGGCTGTACTTGTGAGAACATTCTTTTGTATTTCTTTGAGGCATGGACTTATTATTATTATTATTATTATTATTATTAGTAGTAGTAGTAGTAGTAGTAGTTGTAGTAGTTGTAGTAGTAGTTTCACTCAAATATTAACACCTTTTTTAACTGGATGATTTCAATGCATTCCAAGTGAAAACAGCCTCCTCGTTATTCCAGAAATCTCCTCAGTATTCTAATTTTTAAAGCGCTATAATTCGCGTGTTCGATATCTGTTCTCACGTGACTTCATGCTCGTCTAACATTTGCCGACGCACTTCATGTCAGTTTCCATCATTTCAATAACAATCTGAAAAATTCTCACCTTTCAGATTTCCAAATTCTTTCATGTCTCTGGCAAGGTTGATATTGTGATCAAACTTTTCACTTTCGTATAGAATAACTCACTGGCTTGGCGGGAAAGTAACATTTTCTATATGACACGGTCATTTCTCATACGAAGTCTAGCCTAAATTCGGTTATCTGTTTGATCCTCAAAATCGATCATATATTTCACACTACAGGAGAGATTATCTGTATAGTTATTCACAATGA
The DNA here is from genome assembly GCA_903632075.3 of Acanthosepion pharaonis. NCBI lineage: Eukaryota > Metazoa > Mollusca > Cephalopoda > Sepiida > Sepiidae > Acanthosepion > Acanthosepion pharaonis. Next base: position 306,188 of record CAHIKZ030000380.1, on the reverse strand, counting down.
TCAAACAGATGTCGCTTGCAAAGAGCCCATAGTATTTCCATATCCATCAAGTCAGCTTTATTCTTGAATTTTCAGGGCTAAGTTGCTACCATTCTCTCATGTAGTTCACAGTCTAATTTTGAAATCCCTAATCTGTATTTTATTCACATGTGTCCAAAATAACCTCCACGTAGCTTTCACGGCCTTTATATAGTTGTTGTTATTATCATTATTATTATTATTATTATTATTATTAAAATTACGCATATTTGTTTTGGTAGAGTTGGCATTAGAAAGTTAGAAAGTTTATGAATTTACCGTATTTGTAAAGATCATTTTTAGCAAAGACAAGCGCTAAAAGCAAGTGAAATATTAAGACAATCGGAAATGTTTGATAGAACAGCGAGAAAAGAAGACGAAACTGATACACGCATATATCGCTTTCACTCAGCTATTGTAGTTTTTAGCAAAATGTTTTGTTAGCGGAAGACGGAATTAAAAAAAAAACGCTTTATAAGTGTTGACAGCGTGCGTTCTTTTCTTCCATCTTAAATCTTACTTAGTGGATAATGTAGTGCTGGAGGTTTGCATATACTTAAATATGAACTGGTTAACTAATTATTTTCAATGTATCTTAGCTGTTATCTTATCTTATCGTATCATATCTTATCGTATCGTATCTATCTATCTATCTATCTATCTATATATCTATCTATATATATATATATATATATATATATATATATATATGTATGTATTACCAATCTGTTCCAAGGAGGATATTAATCAAAGGAGAGAAGAAAACTTTAAAGATTCATTTCGGTTATAAATTATTTCGTGAATATCTATATAAACATCTTTTAGTAAATTGTTTCCATTTCGTAAAAGATAGCCGAAGTGAATCTTTAAGTTTTTTTCTTGGTTTTATATATATATATATATATATATATATCATCCTGTTCATCTATCTATCTATCTATCTATATATATATATATATATATAGGCGTTAACTAGCATTTGCTTATTTCACAAACGCCTTATTATTTCTGTTTTAATCAAGGATTTGATGTTCCACATTTAGCTCTACTCATTGTCTAAGGGTTTTATTAGAGGTTGGTTGTCATTGACTTTATTTGTGGATGGATGCTTACTAGTTCTTGAATTCTGTCTGTTTGATTAAACTTTTTATGTCACAAATAAGATGACGTCATGTTCGGTTAGGATTCCCGTAGCAGGAGTAAATTTAAAAGTTTGGCCTTTGAATAATAATAAAACAACCTTCACTTAATTAAGGTGAATCCCGCAGCCAGTTTTTCTAGGTGAAAAGAAGCGGGGGAAAACACCTGATTAGTTCGAAATTGAGATTGTATTCATTTTAATTACTTTATTTCTTCTTACTGGAAGCTTTTCATCGATCCCAATGCGCAGAGACTAAATTTTATCAGTTTGATTTATGTGGCTGAAGTTTTCAAATTTATCTGCTGCCATAGCAACGCTTCTCTTTCTGTAAGTATGTATGTATGTATGTATGTATGTATGTATGTATGTATCTATGTATCTATGTATCTATGTATGTAGTGGTACATGTGGCCAAGTGGTTAGAACGACCGCTATCTGACATTGAGAAACAGATTCGGATATAACCAGCATCGATTTTAAACTTCTTGATGTTTTCGGCCTAAGAAGGCGACTCAAGGGAAATAGCATCGATGAAAAGTGCTTGACATACATGCCATGGATTGATCCCAGCATTGCAAGTGAAATTATGTAGGCGCAACTGTTTATTGATAGTTGTACCGTCATGAAGTCACAAGTCATCCTGACCGAGGGTCTGAGTGCACTAGCATTGTTGAAACTGTAGATCACACCAGACTATGCGTTATCCACCAGAAAATTTAACTCTAGTCCTCTCAGCATAGATGCAGTATAAACTATATGTAAGGGCTGTGGGTGTTGAATAATGACATATATCCCCGAACAGGCATCTGCAATAGGGATTTGCTAGCCACCTTAGCTGACGGGTGATCTTGGTAACGATTAACCTACCATTATTCTTATGCAGTTGTAATTCATTTTTCTCTGATTGTCTACTAATTAAGTGATACCATTAAAATAGTGAAGGAAAAATGGTGTGTCGTGTTTTGCTCTTGCTACTTTAATCACCAACACTGTGTATTAGTCCTGGGTATGATGATAAAATACACCCGATAGCTAGGCATCTGATCGGGAGATTAACTGTTTTCAGGTGCGTAGAACCACTTTTTAGTTGCTGTTGTTCCCAGGTTCACCCTAACACGGAGTTGTAGAACCTGTTAGGGCATCGGTTATGGGTAAATAGTGAACCCGAAAACACTATGAAATATAGCAAACAATATGAAAGTATAAAAATACTTTTTATAGTAAAAATACCAGCAATACATTTTTATATTAAAAATTAGCAACGATACATATTTATTGTAGAACTACCAACAATACATTTCAAAGTAGAATTACCAACAATAAATTTTATAGAGAAATGACCAACAATACATTTTATCTGTAGTTGAAGTCATAAAACAATGTTCGAAATATTTAAATATCAGCATTAAATAACCCGTAGAGGTGTTGATATGCCGCTAAACAAAATCAATCAACCAACCAAATCCACTGTGCACTACAAATTATTTGATTGAATTTGTCGGTTTTGTGTGGCAGTTACCTAATGTTGGCTTTCGTCTTTATTATGTAGAAGTTTCCTACTGAGAATAAGCATTTTACATATCACAAAGCGGCCAACATCTGCGACCAGAATCTATGTAGGGATCAAATGTACGCAGATCTTCAAAATAACTCTTGTGTAAAGAGATTATATCCTAGAATAATATCTGGATAATGGCAGAGAAACCAAAATATTTTGGAACATGAATAGTATATATAAAATTATCTTTAAAGAGACTGGATGTGATTTTGGAAGAATTCGAATTCCGAAGGAGAACGAAAAATATCCAAAAATTGAAATCTGCGTCATTAATTAGAATACCGAAGAATATCGCTCTCCCCAAAATACTATTAATAGGAAACCTCAATGATTACAATAATATATACATTATTCTATTGTGACGATCCCAGATAGTGCTTATGTAAAAGATTATGAATAAATTAAATTGAAATAGGTAGATTTAAAGATGGAAGCCTAACGAATGTTTAATGCGGACACGAGACGGGATGAAGCCTTCGAAAACAAACGTGAATTGCAAAAGATCGCGCTCTTAGAAACTGCTCAAATCTTGATGAAATATCTGATGTGTCTTGATACATGGATCTTTTGAAATTTATGTTCTCTAAAAAAAAACAGAAATGCTATCAAATATACAATGTATTAAAATTTATAATAAGAAAAACATGAAAAATAATTCTAATATCAAACGATTCTTCAGATTTGCATCAAGTTTATTTTCTTTTTAAACAAATAATGAGATTTACAACTGTACTGTAAACACAGAAATTGAATGATACGGCTGTTTTAATTGATGTCTGAGTAAAACTGAAGGGAAATAGAAAGAAGTTTAAATTAAATTCCTTGACTAAAATTTGCAACAATTTTGTGATGTGAAAGTGAAAGTAGAATCAATAATCTCTAGAACGTCAGGGTTCCAGGGATTACTGTTTCTACTTTCACTTTTGGTGGTAGAGGAGAAATGAGGTATATTTAGGTAAACAATCATGTGATTTTATTTTTGGAGATTTCAAATGACTTGCCTCGATTCTCAGTGATGGTCACCATATTTCTTAAATAATAATTTAATATAAGTAAAAATGACATAATAACCTTACCTCTAACATTAATTTGGGGTATCTTTTTCATTTAAACTATAACGTGTCAGCTGTTTCAAAATTCCACATTTACTAGTCCGAGTTACAAAGACCAATTAGATGGGAACACTTTACGAATCGAACTTAGGCTTCATCAAACATATATTAACAAATCATGAGTGAAACACTTCGTAAGGACGGGACTACAAGATATTCGATTACAAGATGATTTTGAAGTTTAGATTATTCTGTGTCAATCAAACTTATTATAATAATGAACTGTACTCCACTAAATGTTTTCCCAACATTATGCTATATTACGTAATTAAATTTATAGTTTTCTTTTCATTGATAAAAATAAATATCGAGTTAAGCTTGGGTAGCAGTCCCGAGTGCTTCTCTACAATAATATACTCGGATAAAATGTATTCTACCTCAGAATACCTCCAGGGGTATTATTGGGGGTAGTCTACTTCATACATGGGGCTATAAGATATCTTAGTCTAAAATATACTTACAAAATCACTTTATACCTCCAAGTAATATTAGTATCAACAACCATTATTCTAGAATATAATGCGATTGCTTCAAACTGGTAATACTGGCTGATATGAACTTATTCAACAGTAATCAGTTATTAATATTTGCGAAAAGAAAAAAATCACATTAAAAATCAATAGTCATCCAGATGTTAGCGCTACGAATGTGAGAATCAAGGAACTGGATTGCTGTCTGTAGAATGGACATAAGAAATCTCTGCGAACTTGTGTCACTGAATTATGCGCAATATGCCCGACCATCATCCGCGGATAGAATAATATAAATCTTATTACATAGGAAAAAAGAAGATATATTCTTGTCTAGGAGGTATAATCTAACTTAGTATATTTTATACTCGGAGCTATTAAATCATTGCAAATGTGAGTGTTCTATTAAAAAGTTAAAAACATACATTTACATAGTCACAAAAAATATTAAAAACAATGGAGACTATGTAATTTACTATCAAATAACTATCTCACATTGTTTTACAAGTATGTTGATGCTATTTTCATGGTTTCTTGGTTTTCGTAGGAAGAAGTTTGTGATGAAGATTTAGATTGATTGTATAGAGTCAACTTTTTTGGTATATAATTTATTCTGTAGAGACCGAAAATCCGAAGTCAGAAGAATACGGGGAGTTCTGAAGTCGGGTGAGGGGCTACCCTTTGCATTATTTAAGCTTCTGTACAGTTTGTTTGCATCATGTGCTCTTGCATTGTCGTGGTGGCAAATGACGCCATTTCAATTTACCAAAATCGACCGCTTTTCTTGAAAATCAAGTTTCTTCAAATGGCGAATGAAAATGGAGATGTCTATTTCCAAGCACTTGACAATGTCTCCTGTCGAAATCTTCTGTTTATTCTTCATCGATCTGGAACGTGGTTGAGCGTTTAGGTTAAAATCACCCTGACGAAATCTGCGAAAATATTTTTTGACCGTCTGAAGACCTGGACCACGATGCAAATAAACATCTTGAATATTTATTTTATCGCTGTTCCGACCTTTACACATTTCCGAAATTCATATATGGCAAAAGTGTTACTTTTAATCCTCCATTTTAAGGCATTCATTTGTGGACAAAGCAGCGTCATACTCGCAAATAAACAACGAACTGTTTCTATCTGAAACGCACGGAAATTTGCGCCAAAACAAACGTCATTGTCAAGTTTGTTGTCATTTATATTAACAATGGTAATTGGGCTCGATCTTTTGCATGGATCAGATATAAAATGTTCTAGTCTAACATATATCACGTTTACGAAAACAGACTCACCTGAAATAATAACTGCTATTATCTGGGCTGTTATACCAACAATTTTCAGAACAATGTTCACCCTGTTCAAAGTCCAAGATCCACTGCAGATAGAGGATTATTGTATAAGAGATAAGAGCCCCAGTTTCTGAGAATACGTGAGTAAGATAACAGTTAATTCCACAATGGAACAGGTTACGAATGTAGTGATCAGGGAAGCACCTTCTTAGGAATCGGTTTCCCGAAGTAATGATTCTTATGGATAAGCTGCTAGATTGGAACTTTGATCGCATCAATAGAATACAAAGGGAATGAGGATGGTTTGCTAAAATATGAATGGTATAGCTGGTCTTAGCAGTGAAATATATAAATGGTGGAACGAAGGAATGTAGCCATTGGGAAGACTTTCAATTGAAATAGCGATATAGGAATTAATGAAGTTTAGGACGGTTGCTATGTGGCAAAATTTTAAAATATTAAAATAGCAGTTCTTAGTTTTGTTTTTTTTTATATTTTATTTTGGCGCCATTGAAAAAAGCTTAATTAACTGGGCACTACACGAGAGATGTTATGAAAAAGAGAATTTGAATAAAGAGTGGGATCCGAATTTTTTTGAAATTTTCATCTTTATACTTATGGTGCCTATATGATCTTATATGGGATCATTCTATAACTGTTGTAGCATACCTAATGGTTATGTTCCCATTCATATAAATACAGTAGTAAATACTGTATGTTGGTCTACAGTTCGAAATTCATTGTGGAATTCACTTGACTGAATTCTAGCAGTTGACTACTTTTTCTACGCGCCGCTGGCGAATCTTATATGTGTTGTTCTTGTCATAATTATTATCGTTCATTAACAACCTTCGTTTGATTGTTCTATGCAGTAACCTTTCCTTGGTTACATCAATAACTGTCCAAAGAGAATGCTTAAAATAAGAAGGTGGACTCACTTAATTTTTTTCACTATCAAACTCTGTATTTTTGACTCGCACTTCGTATAACTACACGAATATACTTAGTTATATTTCTATCTATGAAGAGATCTTTGTAAGAAGAAGAAAAATAGAATTTATAAAGTAATTAAGGAAATGAAAATCTTTCAGCTGATAATTTGCCCTCCGCGAGCTATCTTGTTTGTAATCCCATTTATTTGACCGAAAAAAGGTCTTTGAAACGAAAACACTAATAAAATACTTAGACAATGAGTATTTCTGAATACTGAGCATAAAAATCTGGACGAGAACAGAATTAAAATCAAATAAGATTATGCTTGATAAATACCTTGCAAGATAGATAGATAGATAGACAGAGAGAGAGAAAGAGTGAGAGAGAGAGAGACAGATTGCGAAAAGAAAATTTGAATTTATTGATCTCTAAAATATTAGTTGTTGAGATAAATATTTACATTATTCGGACTATTGTCCTCATCTTTGTTGCCAGATTTGTCACAACGTTTCGGCCGTTGTACGCTCCGGTCTTCTTCAGTTGGTTGGAATGTCGAACTGAACCCTTCAAATGTAATGTCAATCGACGTCTCCAGATGCCTTGATCTATCCCCTATCCTTCTCTTCATCACTTCTATTTGCTGTCGTTGCAAGTCTCTGTAACCCCTTGCGTGATAGTGGCTTCCCGGCTTGCTTGGGGTGAAACGCTTAAAAAAAGAGAAAAAAAGAAAAGAAAAGAAATATATACAGATGTTGAGATAAATGTTTTGATTACTCAATCCATCTCCATATATGTGGCAAGCAAGACTTTTATAGTAGGAGTTTATAGGGTGAAATTCACACATTTCCATCAGGCTGACAAATGAAAAAAATCTTTAAATTTTTCTACGAATGCGCTATGGATAGTGAAAGAATAATTTATATTGTATTTATTGTTGCATGTGTTTGTGTTTGTCACCATTGCGTGTTCCATTGTGTGTCGTCAATGATAAATGTCGCATCATATTTGCAGGCATGAAAAGGCGTTTGCTGATGTTGTCGTACGCATTTATTCTTTTTTCTGCCTCAATGATGGGGACACAAATACATGATTAGAGGGCCTAAAAGTTTAATATTGAAATTATACTTTATGACTTGAGTCAGTTTCGAAACATAGTTATTTCTGTGTTGCGATGGAATCACATTTATAAAAAATAATTATAATATATATATATATATGTGTGTGTGTGTGTGTGTGTGTGTGTGTGTGTGTGTGTGTGTGTGTGTGTGTAAAAAGTGAACATTGACGTCAACACTCAGAGGCTACAGGATTTTTCATGCTGGACGTAATCGCCAGACCGCCTGACGATTGCGTCCAGCATGAAACAGCCTGTCGCCTCTGAGTTCAATGTTCACTTCATATTTATATTTACATACGATCTATCTATCTATCTATCTATCTATCTATCTATCACACACACACACACACACACACACACACACACACACACACACACATATATATATATATATATATATATATATATATATATATATACGCTCTATCTCTGATATTGAGCACATTATCCCATAAATATAGCACACACTAAAAGTATATTTATTCATATATATATATATATATATATATATATATATATATATATATATATATATTTAAAATGTATTATCTATCTTTCTGTATATATATATATATATATATATATATATATATATATATATATATACAGAAAGATAGATAATTAAATATCCCTATTAAAAATACGTATAGATTACTAAAATTTAAATTATTTTAGACCACTACAAATTCTGACATAAAGTGCTGAATAGTTAACCAAAGGAATAATATTCCAGAAATAGGAAAATGATTTAAATACAAAAAATCAAAAAAAACAAAAAAACAAAACAAAACTGAACAATTAGTTTATATCTATTCTCATATATGTCACTGAATGTTGGACAATTTCCTCATAGATGATGAAGCTACTTAAAGTGAGAAGAGATGTAGTTATAGTGATGAATTCTCAGAATACTATGAACAGCAAATGTGAGTAACGAGGGCGTGTTAAGGATAAACGAGTTACAACGAACAGCTGATAGCACTGAGAAAGATGAAGTTTTGGTGGCATATAATGTAAATAAAAGAATAAGATATAATGAAAGCAAGAGAAGCAGGGGAAATAAACGAGAAAATTGTTTAACGAGTTTGATTGAATGAGTTACAAAACAACGACAAACATGTAGTAAATATTTAAATGGTACTTAGAATACTAACGATGTTGTGTGGACTTCGTGCTAGCATGTCTATCAACTTTCGGACAACGCGTGATGTTTTCATATTCTTCCCAATGGTACCACACGGTGGAATCGTCTTCCTCAGAAGATATGCTAAAGAATTCACCAATTAAAAAAAAAAATCGAACATGTTTAAGATTCGAACTCGGATGTCATGTTCTAACCACTCATCCATTCAGGTCAATAAAACCTGTTCTTTTAATCAGTTTTAAAGCCGTTTCGGAGCTTCAGTTCCGACTTGACACACTCTTTTGATCTCGCAAGGTTAAAGGTTAATATCGCACCAAAGAAATTATAGCAATAAAATTTAAGAAGGCATTTTGAAGGGGTTAAACTTTATTGCTGTATTAGAGACTTAAACCCAGGAAAAACTTTCCTTCTCCAATACTCACCCTTTTAAAGTTAATCTCCAGGCATAAGAGTCCTACTACTCAGGGCCGGTGCAAAGATCTTGTGACCCCCAACGCGAATCTATGATACGGGTCATGCAACCCTACTACATCTTAACTTAAATAAGTTAATTTCATATAAAATACAAGTTTTTAAACCTAATTATGTGCAATAATGGATCATATGCATTATAGCTCAACAATTCAACTAGAAAAATAGAAAATAAATGCAATGTATCTAAATCCAAATTAGAGACATATCATAATTCCATCTTAAATAAATGAACATATAGTTGAATATAAAATAGTTTGAGGCAAATTATAACATTAACTTGAGATTTTTCAAAAAAAAAATTTACAGATTCAACATCATGGATAAAAAAAAACTGAATTTTATATAGTGTCTTTTCAAAACTTAGCATGAGCAGAAAAATACACGGATTTGGATGAAAAAATAACAGAATGACGTCAACATACGATAAAAAATGTCATCCTTTAATATTCAATCGTACTTTGTTCAATTTGTAGCGTATATAAATGTAGGTAGAAACTGACACCCAGAGCTGGGACGGGGGTGTTCGGGTCTAGTACGCGCCACACTTGCTTGTACAAACATTTCTTCTCTTTAGAACTTGAACAAAAATTCACTAATTACACTTTGCCGTAAAAGAGCCCTTGCTAACAATATAAAAAAAAATAAAGAAATTTACTTTATTTCTGTATAAGATTCCATCGCGGTAAGACGACTTCACTTATGTGAAATCTCCATATTTACTTATTCGGAAGACATAAGGTAAGAAACATTAAATTATTTGCATAGTACCTGTCAAAAATGCACGTATTAATTATGTGTGTATCTGTTATAGAGCTTTATTTATTGTTGTCTCTTCTCAAAGAAGCCTGGTAATATTTGAATTAGTTAAAATTTAAACACACTAAATCGGAAAATAATTATCTTGAAAATGAAACCCGATACAAAAATTTAATTATAAAATACAAGAATATTTATCACAGTCCGGTATCTAGTTTCGAGAGTTTTTTTTTTTTTTTTTTTTTTCAATTTAAGCGCAATAGAGACACACTAATTACTGAAATATTGAAATTAAATAATTCGGAAAAGAATGAATTTTTAATCGCACAATAATGTTCCCTTCCAGTCATCGAGAAGCCAAAGCAGAAACATACATAACTTAAAATTGCTTTTAAAATTTTATAAATCTGGAAATGTATTGTTTATTTTCTTTTAAAGCTAATTGATTGGAACAGATAATAACTTGAAAAAATAAAACAAATTAATGATACTGTAAACTTTTATTTTATTGTTTTCTGCATCTTCAAGATAACATCGTTTCTTGTGATTTTCTATAATAAATATTTTGAACTAGAAATGGAATTAATTTGAAAAATTAGAATTTCGCCTTAAGTTATGAATGGTCGCCAACATAGTTAACGGCAAGATCATTTCATATTTCCAGTTCCTCTAGATTGGCAGAAACCATCTTTGAAATAATAGAGAACCATATGTGTTACAAATGAAAGAATTTTTCATCTTTTTTTGAAAGTCTACAGAGGAATTATAGATTCATTAATGAAGGGAAAAATATTTTTTTTATTTAGTTTTTTTTTATTTAGTCTGAAAAAAATCAATCGCCTCTTTGTGGACATGGACTACCTTCAAACCACCAAATCACTTTTCACTATTGTTCTTCGGAAATAAGTTTTAACTCTTTTAAGCGATGACAAAATTCTTTCATTTTCAGCTTTTTTAACGGGCGATAAGAAAATGAGTTTGACGAGATTTAAAACTTCACTAAGCTTTCTTTCGGCTGCAATTAGCGATCTCACCTTTTCAGATATTGTTGGGAGATTTTAATTTGCTCTATTAATCTTCAATAGATTAGCAAAAGTTTGAGCTGGATATTCAGCAGGGACATGTCAATATCCCCCTTAAACAAGAGAACTGTTTTCAATTAATTTCTTATGTATCTCATTGTTTGGATCTTCTTCAACAGGCAAAACCTTCAAAAGAGAATTTTGCAATGTTCCATCTACTCCAAAGTCAGATTGGTCAAACCTGTCAGTAATAGATGTTGTGACAAAATCGTGTGCTTCGAAGATATTTGTTCTATACATTTCTTTTACGGAGGGAAATTTCTCTTCATTTGCTTGCACATAGGCAAAGAAATCAGTCAGATGTTTTGAATGTTTCCGTTTTCTTACAAGCTTCATATCACTGATGTGAAGTTCTTCTCTCTTTTTAGAAATGTATTTCCAAAACTAATTGAATTATGTATCATTCCTGTCTGGCTGCAAACTTTGTAAAAGAAAAACCTGTAAAAAAAGTATAATTCGTAATATTTTGATTGAAGCCAAGCCCTCTCTCGGCTGCTACAGCCCTGCGAGTAAAGCACTTTCTATAAGATTTTGTCCTAGTAAATCACTTCCTCTTTTAACTACAGTAGCACTCCTTAAATCAAAATTATGGTCAGATTCGTTGAGCACTAAACACATTTACTGGGTTGTTTTATAAAAGATCCCTTTTAACTTCATATATTCTTTTATTTAAATTCCTTCTGGATTCTTCCGTAATATTCCCCATGACAATTATTACAGGTGATAGAATGCCTGGTTTGTTTCATATTCAACGAGAAACAAACCGTTCGTAAAATATTTCAAAATAGTAAAGTGGAGATTCTCGAGAATGCCAGCAAATCAAAATATGCTGTTCTATCCAACAACTCTATCATAAATACAATAGAAAAAATAATATATTTAAGTTTAATATAAAACTATGAAATCTTAATTAATAAAAAACAATATGTTACGGTAAAACTTGAAAGAGGAATTTACTCTATCATCTGTAATTATTGTCACGGGGAATACATGGGAAATAAAAAGAGAAAATATTTACTGATAAGTGGTAAATCGAAAACTTATGTCAACAGGAGAAACGCAGCTAACCGATTATAGTTCATCGCTCTTCAGTGCTCAGTCGAGGACAAAAGATATAAATTAGGCATCACGACTAAAATTACTGGGATTCATTACTAGAGACAATCGTCATAATCACACTGAGAAGGAGCAAAAATTTCTGCTTACAGATGGAAAGTTGGTTAGATTTAAAATATATGGTCTCGATTATTTTCAGATGGTAATCTCAATGTACGCTACCGACGATTGGCGGAAATATCTGTCGAAAGATGTGCATATGGGATTACTTATGAGGAGTTCCGCAATCACTTAAACCTAATTTTACTCGTTTAATTTTTTTTTGTTATAAATTTTCAATTTAGAAAATTTTCGGTAATTTTCCCATGCTCTTCGCAACCTAGTTTTAATATACTTGTATATATTATTTATTAATATACTCTTTTTAATGTGTTCGTTTTTAAAATCATAATTAAATTTAGCACATCCTATAAAGTAAGAAAACAACAATTTCTGAAATGAAACTTTAGATTTGATAGATTTTGGTTAAAGTTTGAAGCCAGAATATAACTTACTTAACGAACTTGTGTAAATGGCGGCAAGAACAGGTTGGGTAGAAAATATTTAAAAAAAGCATATTAAAAATGATTAGAAAATTGTTGAGAGCCATTATCGTCCACGTCCTGAAGAGACACTTTAGATAAAAGAATATTAGATATGCGTATTAAACACAACTACAACTATACATGAATAATTACTGTAGGTTGTTATTCAGTATTCAAGACTTAGGCAGCAAAATATAGTAGAAAACTGATGAGTTCCTTTATTGAATTTTTCCCGACGGCACTTCGTATTCAGGTATTTTTTGGTTTGTTATAAAGACACTACATATGAACAGATGAGAGCTAAAAATGTGTTACAATTAAGAAAGGATAAAGATGCGGATTGAGGAATGAGAGAGCCGAGTTCGAATCCATCACATTCTAATACCATTAGGAAAGGTATGAATCCTCTTCCTCTCCCCCAAGCTATGGGTAAATAGCAAGACATACTGAGTTCTATAACCTTGGGTGGCAACCTGTCTAGGATAAAGAAAAACTCTGAATTCAAATCCGACATGGAGAAGGTTGGGCTCAGTCAGGTTATTTTGCCCAAGAAACACCACGTCTTCTGTAGCTACGTGTCACGGGATGAAAAAAAAAACGAAGACTAATCTTGTTGAGTTTAAAAACAAGTTGTATCCTGGGCATGACGATAAACTACATCCGTGTCCTGGGTAAGACGATAAACTACGTCAAACAGCAAGGCCTCTGATCAGGAGGTTTTGAGGAGCGGGGAACTACCTCCCAATTACTGGTTTTCCCAGGTCCAGCTATGTTATGGTTCCAGCTATGGGCAAATAGTTAACACCCAAACTTATGGAAAAATAGGTTTTAATACCAGAAATACTTTATAATAAAAAAATTATTAGCAGCAATAATTTTTGAAGGAAAAATTATTATCAGCAATACTTAAAATTACTAGCAATACAATACATTCTTTGAAAAAAATATGACCAGTTTTCGATTTCTTCAAGGAAAACATTCCCAGAAATAGATTTTAGAAGAAAAACATATTACCAGCAATAAAAAATTTTGTCGGCATTAAATAATCCATTGAGGTTGATATGCCGTAAAACAAAAACCAAACAAACAAAAATAAACAGAAGTTCTCCTCCTTGATCGCATTATGTACAATAACCTCTGCTTTTATTTCTGAAATAATTATGTTATGCATATTTTTTGACAGCAATAGTGTGCCTGTGGACTGTGTCATCCTCATTCTGTCTCATGTTTGTAGTTTAGTACTAGCATTCTATGTTTTAAATGTTTACATGCCTGCGACTGTTTATACGACTAACGGTCAGTGATTTAACCACTTGACCGAGCTAGCATACGAAATACGTTCAGCAGAAGACTTACATCTGGCCACCCAGTGGTTCATAAATCATGAGACCATTTTATAGCTAACAGCTGAAAAAAACAAGACTATAAGAAAAAGAAAAAGAAAAAGAAGTGGGAAACACGCGCGTAATGACCTCTGCCTACTATTAACATTGCAACTGGGAGAAAGCTTTTTTTTTTCTCTTTCTTTGTTCGCCTCCATTGGAAGCCTGTATTTAGTAAACAGTTTTCAAGAAATAAATTATGTGAAAACCTTGCGTTCTGAATCACCGCGAGTCCGATTCGAACGTACATCACAACATCATATCACTGTGGATAAATGGTGTCTGCTTTTCGTTGCTTTATTATATTTAGTTGCGAATAGCTTAACAGTTCTCAGCACGGAAAATGGTAGTCGGTGGAACGAGTTCAAATTACAGCCGAGTCAGTTACTTTTATTTACGCACTAAAGGCGTTTGGGAAAAAAATGTAACCATCTCTTCTGCCTGAACTATAGTTTAACAGGATAGAGTAAACTCTCTAGCCTTGGTTGGAAACCAGTCTATGAGAAGGAAAGCACTGAATAACAAACGATGGCGAAGGTCACGGATAACCACTTCATTATCTTTCCCGAGAATGCATGGCAAATTCACAAAAAAGTTAGTATCCCCATAGTCGTGGAATTTCATGGCATTTTAAGAAATATTCGATATTATGCTGATCCCTAGTGATTAGCATAATAATTATGGATATTCATTTTTGATTACCAGATATTAATATATAATCGAAATTTCAATAGGTCTCATCCAAGCGTGCATGCTTTTAGCGGTAAACTCACGCGGTATGTAAAAAAATGACGTCACACATTATGAAATGGACAAAGTCCGACAATTATTTGAAGACATAGCTTATAGACTTATTTGTTTACATTTGGATACGCATCGAGCAGATATGAATGTACGAGAGAAAATCATGGAGAATTGTAGTTTAGAAACAGTAAAAATCATCTGTGGCTAAATCGGTAAAAGCAAGTTATATGATGGTTCTGTATCGGATACAGGTTCGATTCCTGTCGGAGGACGTATATTTTTCTATGAAAAATTTCTCGGACATTCAGGCCGGTAAATGTCATTAATAATGTTTATTATAAAACAGAGCATTTACTTAAATATTTGTATCAATAAAATGAACGTATAAACATAAAAATGTCGTAAAACACACACACACATATATATATATATATATTACTTCAAACGTTATTTTCTATGGATGCCTCTATTTAAGTAGACGCTCTATATTATTTTTAAAAGTGTATTGCGTCTACCGATCTGCGCAAATAAAAAATTCTTTATAAATTGGCTTATTTACGTTTCGGATAGGATTAGCAACATTGATACTAATACTACTACTAACAATACTACTACTACTAAATAATAATATATATATATATATATATATATATATATATATATAGCTACATATGTTTATAGTAATTTTATCAAGAATTTATTACGGAGGAAATACCTAGATGGGATTATGAATAAAGGATTAACCTTCAATAAATCCCCAAGTTATACATTTCTTTATAACAAGTATATTAAAATAAAACTATCCTTAAAGAAAGTGACCCATACTTTTGCTGATGTTATAACTCAATATTAAACAATTCACTTCTATCGTTCGTCACTTTCTGTCCATTCTTGAATGCACACTTCAAGAAACCTGATATTTAAAAATAAGTACACACGCAGAATCATGAGATATAAATGCGATTGTTGCCACCTCATGCAGTGAGGTCTTGGTCACTGCACCAATTAATACAATGTTGGATAGCCCCTTGGTGGGGTGGTCTGGGCAAAAGCGTCGTTTCACTTATATGTTGTATCTTTTCTCTGTTGCCTCGTTAGTGAGCGCTAGTTTGTTATGGTTCGGAGATTAAAAAAAAATAAAAAATAAAAAAAAAAATTCAACACAGCGAATTTTAACTTAGCTAGTTTATTACGTTTGACGTGTACATCTTCTAACAAACCAACAGAGGCGCTCTTTCCCTCCACTGGGGAGCAGTTTCCAGACACGAAAGTCAACACATCAGCATTGCTTGACGTGTAAGAAACAACTCCCTGAAAACCCTTTCTCTATATATCGTTCTCACACTGGTTCAGTCAATCAAAATCGACCTCCCTACTTTGTCATCCATCTGACCTGAAAGGTCAATCGCAGGAAGTCGGAGCTGTGATACAATTCCTCTAAAATATAATAGTCTGCTAAACTATTATTTAACATTCATTAACGTAATCATTAAAACAAAATTAATTCAATATCTTCTACAATTTGGTGTCTACAAGGCGTACTCTTTAATTTTTTTCTTCATTGGTACTTGGTCACATGTCCACTCTACCATGTATATATAACTTTCCTAAAAACATAAACAACAAAATTCTGACCAGATTTTTCACGCTTCGCAAACGTTTTTTTTCAAACAAAAACAGATTATCGGGCAATCATTTGTCCATTCTTGGTCACTCGCTTCCGTGAGCCAAGGTCAACACCTCAGAAGACGGTTTGGATACAAATCACTGCAAGAGTGAACTCTGAACTCTCCAATGTCAGCTCCTAACTCAGGTCAGCAGGTACCCAATATATATATATATATATATATATATATATATATAGGTAATAGTCCATTGTACATAATCAAACTGAATCCTATTAATAAATATAAAATATTAAAACTGATTCACACATAAATCTCAATGTTCATACAATAGAAATTAAGATTACATAGAGGTGATGATCATTATCACCTTGTAAACTGAGATGATTTACAAGGATTTTCAAACCAGAGGATGATAAAGTTTTTAATTAATAACTTATCATCCTTGACTGGTATCATATTCCTTGTAAATTATCTCAATTTACAAGGTGATTATGATCATCACTTATATGTAATCTTAATTTATGATATATATATATATATATATATATATATATATATATATATATATATATAAAGTCAACACTTAGAGGCGACAGTCTGTTTCATGCTATATGCAATCGGGTGGCCTGACGATTGCATATAGCATGAAACAGACTGTCGCCTAAGTGTTGACTTCTATGTTCACTTTATATTTACACACGCTCTATCTCTGATATTGAGCACTTTATCCCATAAATATAGCACACCTTAAGACCATATTTCTTTATATATATATATATATATATATATATATATATATATATATATATCATGAGATATAAAGAGAGAGCTAGAGACGTTACGATTATAATTATCGTTGTTCCAGTAGAGTTTAAAAAACCTCAGTTCCTTCCTACTTGGAAGAATTGTACTATATGTATCGGCGATTAATTCCTCCCTTTATACAATCTGTTAACTCTTGTTGTATATGGATTTCTTTGTCTATCTAATCTCGTAAACTCTCGCTCACACTCACAATCTTTTCTCTTCCTATTCATGTAGATATTCTTCCCTGTTATCCGTACTTGTCAATTTGTTTTTCCTCACCATCCTTTAATTTCTGTCATTGCGTGCGTCTTTTCAGGGTGTCCATTATTTTGACACGCAACCCAATCACCCAGGTGAACTGTACTTAATCATAAGTTGGCAAAAATCCAGTCCTGGACGCATTGACTGTAACAGATGCCGCAGTGAAACATTTTACCACAGACTGTCATGAAAATTGATCTTCATAACAAAACGCTGACTAAGTGGGGAACAAAAGAAATCAGAAGCAGTATGATT
Source organism: Acanthosepion pharaonis (assembly GCA_903632075.3). Classification (NCBI taxonomy): domain Eukaryota; kingdom Metazoa; phylum Mollusca; class Cephalopoda; order Sepiida; family Sepiidae; genus Acanthosepion; species Acanthosepion pharaonis. Next base: position 288,380 of record CAHIKZ030000380.1, on the reverse strand, counting down.
TTGCAATGAGAGAAAAATATTGCAGTTATAACCGCAGAATTTCAAATATTGACTAAAATTATACGACAATATTATGAGTGTTTCTCAAAAAATCATCAGAACACGATAAGACAATGAAAACAATGTATTTTGGCACTGTAGCGGGATATTTAAATTTTTAAGACATATCGTCACAAAAGACACTTTTTGGTAAACTTGGGTTCGAGCATTCCAAATTGGTAACATTATGAATATTTATATCTCTCTTTCTCTCTCTACTTCTTTCAGTCTCTATAACACACATACACACGCACACGTACACACACGCACACATGCACACGTACACACACGCAAACATGCACACGTACACACACGCACACATGCACACACACCGTTTTAAGTTATGCAATATTTATACTTAAAAGTGGTCAATACTAGTTATAGAGCGTATGTTAATGTAAAATTGAAAACTGGAATCAACAAGCGGCGGCAGAATGCCTCATGCTTGAATGCAATCTTCATGTAATGTGTGTCGTGTTTTGTCTCGACTATTCGGACCAAACGTTATTTCTACGCAATAGCCTCTAGAATAATGTGAAATATAACCGTTAATGCCAACCCAGTAACAGTTACTATAATACAATAGACGTTATTGGCCATAATGCAACATTAAGCAATATATATATATATATATATATATATATATATATATATATATATATATATATATATAAAAAGAAAGAAAGAACAGCAAGATATATAATCCGGTGTTCTTATAGATATTTTTTATTTTTACAAAATAGTGCTCAATGTAAATTTACAGAACATTAATATTATAAATTAATTGATTTAAAATATGTTTTTTTTCGCTACACAGTTCTAACCATGTTTCAAAAATGGAAGCTAAAAGACACGAATTTAATTTTGTGATTAAATTAAAGACATTAGTTCCATTTCACTTGAAATTCGCTTGAGGATGAAATGGAATTAATGTCTTTAATTTAATCACAAAATTAAATTCGTGTCTTTTAGCTTCCATTTTGAAACATGGTTAGAACTGTAAATATTCTAAATCAATTAATTTATAATATATATATATATATATATATATATATATATATATATATATATATATATATAGGTCTCGTTTGGACAAACCTTAGGTATTTCGGCTTGTGATTGAACAAACCAATGTCCAAGAAAAAATGAGGGATAAAAATAGAAAGAATTAGGAACCTGAAATTGAGACGAAAACAATCGTCCAGAATTCAAGCCCAGAGTAAAAAGAAAACAGAAAAAGACAAAAACGAGTAAAAATAACTATGTAAAGTGCTCAATACAGAGCAAACCTAATGAGCCAGTTATATCTACCTAAGTTTCACTTACACGGATCGTCTGGGTAAACTAGCCAAACAGGTAAAAAATGAAACAGAATATATAGCTTAAACCAAAAACAACACTATATATATATATATATATATATATATATATATATATATATAAACAACAACAACAATAACAATATATATATATATATATATATATATATATATATATAAACAACAACAATAATATATATATATATATATATATATATATATATATATATATATATATATATATATATATATAGCACAATCGACGAATCATTTGATGGACTCCATATTTTCGCCTAATACTGCTATGTTTAAAGTTCAAAAATCGGGTTTAAGTCAAAAGATAAGTCGCTTGACCATTAATAAAGTAACTATTGCAGGTTTGTTATCTATAAAGTAATTTAATTTACGAATACCCCGGGCCTATAAATACCTTGCTTTCTATATCTTTTACGTATTCTGATAGCTGAGAGAGATTTATATTATATACAAATGTTGAGCACATTTTACAGATTAGTTGCTGTCATGAGAACTTAAAGATCCCATCATTTAAGGGAAATATTTTGAAGGCCTATATTTCCACATTTTCTATTGAGGGCGTGTCTGTTTCTCCATACATTATTAGTTTTGGAATTCTGTCATCCGCCATACGGACAACATGGCCGTCCTATTGCAATCTCTGCTTGTTCATAAGTGTTTCAACTGAGAGTAAATTGGCCCTTTGTAGAAAAACAGTATCAGGGGTGTGAGACATCCAGTGGATTTCAAGCAAAGACCGAAAGCAGACGTGTTGCGATGGATAAATGGTCGTCTAAATGACGCAAAATTGCAAATAACACTGACAACTCATTTTAACAGATATATTTACCAAAATTACACAAAAATATATTGAGGTACTAAAGAGTAAATTTATTCCATAAAATCGCCATTGTATTCAACCACGCCCCACATCCCACAGATGACTTCGGAATCCTCTGCATCCCTTTTGGACGGTCAGCTTGTTTACGCTAGTTTATGCTGCTCTAATGCTTGCCGACAGTTCATCTTTGATGTTACAATGAGTATTGTTGGTCTCTTGTTCAACTGCAACCTACGGATAATAATCAAGAGGGTTGCAGTCTGTGGACTAATGAGGGCAGACGTAAAGGTTGATGTGGTCGCAGAAATTTTCTGACTGCGATGACTGGATTTTCCTGTTTGTTTGGCATGGTGCAGTGTTCTGTTACCTTCCAGCAGCCACCCTCTTAACCCAGGGCAGCACTACCTCCGCATAGCCCTTAATATAGGCCTCCGTGTTGAGTCTGATGCCCTGTGGGAAGATGAATGGATGCATAACGTTGCCAGTACTAGTGATCACTTCAAACACCTTCGTAATCTCTAAAATGTTTGTATTGGAGCTCCGGCGCAAATGCCAAGCAGTACAGCATACCGTTTCCAAATATCTGGAGGAGTGAATTGCGTCATGATGCTCTTTTTCTCACAGATGGTGCCCAATTGAAACTAATATAATGTGCAGTCAACAAAATAAATCAAGGTGGCCTGACGATTGCTTCTAACATGAAACAGCCTGTCGCCTCTAAGTGTTGACTTCTATGTTCACTTTTATATTTACACACCTCTATCTCTGATATTGAGCACTTTATTCCATAAATGTAGCACACCTTAAGACTATATTTCTTCACATATATATATATATATATATATATATATATATATATGATAGTAAATATTATGTAATATGTTTCAAGAAAGTCGATATAAATTCTAATTAATAATTGCATTTATTTAATATTTCTTGCAGTCTCTTAATAGGAATTTCTTTTTGTAATTCTTAATTCTTTTTTCTTGGAATTTTCACTTCTTTCCAAAAAGAAGAGGAAAAATAATTAAAATATTAAGCTCGAACCCCTCATTGAATGTCTTTAATTCTCATGTCAGTTGTTCACTCTCTACTACATTGTGAAAATGTTCTTTTTCTTTCAATAACCACACTGTAGATCTTTTCACGCGATAAAAACAGTAACAACATACACATCAACACATTAAAGTTGAAGTGAAATATAACAGAGAACTAAATAATTCCACTTCGTTTTACTTAATACAGTGACAATGGGGGAAAACAAACACGAATGATAAGTTACTAATAAACAATGAAGTAAACTGAACGACTCGTTTGTTAATAAAATTGATGAAAAATAATTACAATATTTTTAAACAAATTTTAATGAAGGAAATTATATTTCCATTGCCCCTTATATATGACCCGTTATATAATTATAATTATTGAATTTTCATACGATTAGCAACTGGGGGACTTCGACGTGATGTAATGTTTGTAAGCTTGTTTCGCTGACCCCATACTTTCGGCCATGTGTCACTTCCATGCTACACTTAGAAAAACATTTTGGGCACTCCGACTTGACGTAATGGTTAGCAAGCTTGTCTCGCAAGATAAATTAAGACTAAATGGTGAGTTCGATCCTCACTGGGTATATCTTACATTGTGCTACATTTTGAAAATCATTATATGATTATCAACTGATGGGTTACGCAAATTTCAAGTAACAAATGCTTCCTCACTACACCCGTGTAACAGCCCAGAGTTCATCTACGCCAGTGTGTAACCCGGTTTATTCTAGAGATGGTTGTTTTATACCCGGGTTATAAGTTAGTTTAAACCACATTATATCTTCCCCGGGTATAAAATGAGCTATGCTATGCTGTACTCCCTTAGGCCGAAATATATACCTCTTTTTACTATGTCATAATAATTACTGTATATCTACTTAATAGTCGGGGCTGCAGTTGATCACGCAGTGCCACACATCGACAGGTATTTATTGTCTGCATTTTACAGCCCTTGATTTTATTACGCTCCTTTGTTTTACGACTTAGTAGGCCGAACGTCTGAATGCTTACTGATTTTGAACAACATTAGTTCTTTTTCAGAAACATGGATACGTGATTGCTGTTGAATGAGTTTATATCAGCCATTATTAGCAGTTTGTAGACTGGAACCATCACATAATATTCTAGTTAAGAATCTACCCGCTGATTCCATAATATACCGTTCCCTTTTCCATGTAATAAAAGGTATTGAATTCCTTCATAAATGATAGTCGGAATATTGTGATTTTTCTGCCCATTCTACCACCCTCAATTCTCCTTGCTTTGCATATTATCCGGCTTCTCGTCGTGGTGCCTATTGATTTTGATCAAAATGAGTAAAGTGCAGGCGTTTTTGCGATTTACTAAAGTTGTTTTGTGCGTGCAGGTCATATACTCTCAAGCCGACTGTTTACTTTTAACCAACTAGTGTATTAACCCTTTAAGCCCTGAACACCGCTTTGCTAGTGGTAGAGAAAAATGACATAATGCCTAGCCGCCGTCTGAAAAGTGGTAGAGAAAAGTGATTTAATGCCCAGTCGCCATTTGAACGGTGGGTAAAATCTTGTAACTATTTTTATATCTACCGTCAAAGGTTACATACCAATTAGTTGCGAATTTTGACTCAGAAGCCCAGGAAGAAGGGTCTAAATTGTTCCGGAACGAAGGGCACAAAGTGTTAATTGAACAAATCAGTTCCTTTTTAGAAAATTGGATATAGTATTATTGTTGATAGGATTATTATAAGGCATTTCGTACAAGTTTATAGAATGGGCAGAGATTATATTTATTATATTATTGCAGTGTTTACAAACTTTTTTCCAACCAGCACCCCCCCCTTTAGACACAAATATTTTTGTCAGGGTCCCACTGTCAAATTAAATTCATTGAGTTCATCTTTCGTAGTAAGATAACATTAGGTATTAGTGCGAAAAATAAATTTAATATTGTTTTTATTTCTATTATAAATGTCAATGATTAAAATGCTAAACAAATAAAATGCTTATTTGATAGTTTATCTCAATGTTTTCAATGCTATGGTTGACTTTGGTGTTAACTGGCTAAGGCTCTATCTCTATGTTCCCTGCTGCTTAGAAATAATCGTAGGTCTCCTCGTTTCATTATAATTTGCAACTTATAATTTGCAAGCGCTTTCTTTGTTTCGTAAAAATGCTGTGTAACTGCTTTGAAACCACTTTCAGCCATATAAGAAATTGGAAAAGCAATGAAGAAAAGTTTGACAGATTTCCACAGCTTTAGATATTTTTCAGAAATTTCCTTTTGTAGACAATATTGAATAATTTTTGAAAATTTGAAAAAAAAATGAATAAAATGCCAACCGCCTCCACCAAATGAAATAAAACTTACAGTACTCCCTTTCAACAAAACAAAGACCGCAAAGGGGTGCTAGCGTCCACGTTGGGAAATACTGGGTTATTGTATACCCCGGGGTATGAAATAGGCTAGCCTGAAACATAATGGTTATTCTGCACTAGGATAAACTATACTAGGGTATATTCCAGGAAGTGGTTAAGTAATATTGCTTCTCTTCATTATTTCTGGTGTATACGTATGCATATATATATATATATATATATATATATATATATATATATATATATAAAAACACACACGCATACGCATACACATGTACATACATACACACACATATATATATACATATAATGTTGAAAAACGTATGAGAAATTCGGAAAAGTTATGGTGTAACGTGTTTATTTTTTAGGACTTCATTAGACTAAATTTGTTATGTTGGTTCGTCTACTCAAGCTCCCTAGGTTATACAATGTTTTCCTCTGTCCCACTTGCCATCAATCTATTCTGGGAGTATCACATTTTCTAAGTCCTCTTTCCTCATTATATACATTGGAAATTTAAACTCTCTCTTTCTAATGTTAAATATAAGTGGCCATTTTGTTTCCATTTTCTCTAACACTTCGCCATTGCTCACATACTCAGTCCATGATATTCTCAGCTTCCTTCAGTAGAACATCATTTATGTTGCTTCAAGTCTCTTCTTCCTCTGCGAGAAGATTGTCCCGCGTTTACTTTCACTTCTTGCCTTTTCTTTCCCTCATAAAACACTACTCAATAATCTTCTAATTTGATTGTCTCTTGGACCTTTTATTGGATGAAAACATGCTCAAAAATATGAAAATCTATCTACATTTTTCTTTTAAAATATTAAAAAAAACACACACAATATTTTAAATTTTATTACAAACGAAGAAATCTGTTTTCAGGTATTTTATTTCATCCAGTACGTATAAAACTTCAGTGACACCGGCTGAAAAAACGCCGGTAAAATCCAAGAGTAGACAACTGAATACATGTTAAACAAAATTAATAATGCGCTGATAATGTTTAATTTAGAATTTAAATTATTGCTTGTTCATTGTTTCACTTCACAGGTTACAGTTATTAAAGGTTCGACATTTTTTTAACTGCACCTGGAACCATAAACCACTGCAGGAGCATTCACGTAAATGCTAAGATAAACAATATCAGCGAAATCTTTAAAGGACATTTGATATTTCCTCAGTTCTTTTATTATTGGTTCAATCAACCAACTGTTTCAATGCCGTTTCCCACGTTAATTTTAAGAAAATAGATAGATGGGAAAATTACAAAACTCTGATATTGGTAAAAAAATTCAATATTTGTGATTTGTTGAGCAAAATAATCATTGGCGAGGAATATTGATTTTATTTCGACTGGACAGAAGGAATAAAATTGTAGTTATATCCAGATTTAACCTGAAACATAATATTCTGCAGAAAATATTTTACATTGGGTTTCGATATTCTACATTGGAAAATTCTTGAACCTACACGCTTTGTAACTGCGATGAACAATTGATTCGTTTGACACAATAGAAAAGAGAAGACATTTTTCTTGGCAAAAAAATCGGCTAATAATTTCGCTGCATAAGAATGTTCACCATCAATATATAAACGCGACACAATAAACAATCATAGCGAAGGGCTTGATCTGTTATTTCTTTTTGATAATTTCACCCCAAGCAAGGCAGTAATGCCACTAAGACCCGAGAGTTTATTGAATGTGATAAATTTATCTGATTAACGGTCCAAATAAAAACATGAAATTGAACAGTTCTTTGAAAAATTCCTCAAATCAACTCGGAATCTTTACTTATGATGGATCATACTATTTATTTGAAAATAATGCGGTAATGCATTTTGCCAGTGGAAATAGGGTGGAAGTTGAAGAATGACAAAAATTATTCATTAACTTAATAAAAATAGAAAATAAAACAGATCTTCAAATTAGCGGATGAGATTTAAGAATATTGGAGCAAAAACTGTTGGAATTCCGAGAATTGCTTAGGTTTTCCATCAGGAAATATTTCATCAAATAGTAACGAAAACAAAAGACCTCAGTCAGTCACGGTTGACCATAGGTAGCATCCTAGTTGTCTACTTGGCTGGAGCATCGATGTCTGTGACTGTAGAGGCCGTTACGGGAGTGAAAATCTCTGTTGCAGGGGTCGCATGTGTTTTCTGTCTCTGGTCACTTTGGTTTCTCCGGGTCCGCATTTGCCTCAGCTTCTCCTCCCTTGACTTGAAGTGTTTAGTCAGGGTTCCTCTCCACTTGGATTGTATGGCTTCCAGGCTCTCCCAAGACTTTGTGTTGATGTCCACAGATTTCATGCCACGCCTCACGACATAGCAGTACTGCAGCTGTGGCCACCCGGTGGATCTCCTTCCAGCGGCCAGATCTCCATACAGGAAATACGACAAATAATAATACCAATTAAATCATGGTAAAATACAAATAATGATTATTTGATTACTTAGAGTGAGTCTAAGAAGAGCGACTCGAATATTGCATAGAAATCAGTAAATGTCGCCTGAATGGGAAAGGAAACGGTCAGTTATAAGAGTATGTATCAATGGAACAATCGATGTCTGCGTAGCGTAATGGTTAATGGCACAGGAAATAAAGTCAGCGAATCGATTTCAAATTCTGGCTTAACCTGCTGCGTTCACTTTCGCACTAATGTCATTTGAAAAGGCATAAGTACATTCTTCTCCTTCTATGGGTTAAATAGCGATCTGAACTTGGCATTCAGTCTTGAAACCAAAACCATAGAGAAGGCAACCGGAAACACTCCATTATTCTTCCAAATATATCTTGGCAATTCATAGATAATAAATAGAAAATTTTATACAGAGTCGTAATCGATTCGATCCTAAAATGACATAGCAATTTAAAAAAGCGATCTAAAGAATGAAATTCTAAAAACAGAACACATACATCCAGTCAGAATATACTATGTCAATCACATAAACGTCATAACAAAAAAAAGTCCAGAAGCAATATTTGACAAAATTAAACCCGTTCATTTCTAAACTTAAAGAATCCATTTTGTTAAGATCTCTAATTGTTTTGCCACTTCAATGGTTATATTTTGAAATATCTAGAATTTAGGAAAATAGACTAACCAATGGTATTATGCATATTAATTAATAGAAGTTAAAAACCTCTCAAATCTAATCAAAACTATGTTTCTCTTTTTAAGCATATGCTGAAATCTAGGCCGAGAAAAACATAACAAATGTTGAAAAATAGGAAATACCAAAGTTATTGAATGAGAGAATGTCCACATTGGAGATATCAAACAAAGCTTCTCAGAGATCAACAAACGATAAAGAGCTTTGTTATAGGTATAACAAAGTTGAGTATTTGAAGCAAAATTAAAAACTTTTGTCTTCTTGAGGGGAACGTAAACTAAAGCGAGTTATAGCGAAACAACCACTTTTGGTCACTTCTCAGATCGTTGAACAAGCTGAAATTGAGGGAATCCAGAGGTGCTAAAGGTGTAGCATTCTTGGGGTCTGTCACGAAATATCCTGGGAAAACTCCTCTCAGTGTCGCAAATATTTTCAATCGCCAAAATCGGCTCAAGAAATTCATGAAAATTGACTTTTCCAAAGTAATTTTCACGGAAGAATTTCTGGTGACACTCGATGGACCTGATGGAAGAATTTTATCCGATGCAGATGTACCTGTCGCTAATAGAAGGTCGCAAAGAAACGGCAGTGTAATGATATTGCCTAGAATTGTCGACGTTGAAGAAGATTATTTACATTATTTGGACTATTGTCTTCATCTTTGTCGACAATAGTCAGAATAATGTAAATAATGTACATAATACCTCATCTCAAAAATATAGACAGATACGGTGAAGAAGCTAAACTGACCAGTGCTCACTATGGGCGAGTTCACAGACTTTAATTTCTTTGAATTGTACATGTCTCAGCTTCGCTGTTTCAAAGTAAAATCTATATTTATACGTGATAATTCTCCTCATGCATCTAATGTTACACATGATCATTTCTTGAAATAAAAGCTTTACTTTAGAAGATCTTCGAATGACAAACATCAAGTACTGATCTGAATCCGATCCAAAATATATGGTCAATTGTGAAGATGAAATTACATGAACGTGGAAAAGAATATGGCAACAAAACCAACATATGGGAAGCAATTAAAACCGCCATATCGGAAATTGAGCCTGATGAAGTATAATAAAATAATAGAATTAATAGATAGCAAACTGCTGGCTGAGAGGTTTTATTATATGCTTGTTATTTGTTCTCTTAAGTGATGATCAATAGTTTATGATTTTATTAGCTTGTTATTGCATATCTACAGATGTAGTTTTTATAATAAATCCAATAGTTTTAATAAAACATGTAGAAACTACCTACAAAACTAAATCAAACTTTGTTTTGACGTCTAGATTAAACGTTAAAATTTGACAATTTTTCGAAGCAAATTCGAGTTGAAATTTATGTGATTCTCATATTAACTCCAGACAGACCGTCATTAAGAAAATACAATGGCAAATTACGTTGTAAATTTAATCTGAAAGATTAATAATATGTACTTCTAATTCTGGCTTTGGGGACCAGGTGCATTTTCTGCAAAAAATATATATCTAAATGTATCTTAACTGGCGGAAGGTGATCTAAAGAGAGTAAGGAATAGGAACCAAGTGGGAAAGGTTCGAAATATGGTAGTGACAGTAGTTCCCATTATCACTGGATCATATGGCATGATTTTGTAATTTAAGTAAGTACGATAACAGACATTCGGTTATATATATATATATATATATATATATATATATATATATATATATATATATAACTGAATGACAAAAATATATATCTAGTTTTATCAGCTGTCAATATCCCTCATAACTCCTCGGAAGCCTTGAAGCAAGTAGAATGGAGATCAACGATTACTAGACTCAGCAGTTTTCAATCTGCTTGTCTGAATCATCTTCAAGAAGCGAGAACAAGATCTAAAAGGTCAGCCAATCTAACAGTGATCTCATCCAACAATCCTCACGACCTCTTTTGTAAATCACTAGCGAGTTTTAAGTGTCATTTAAGATTATTGCACAAAATTTCATTATTGAATGCATTAAGTTGGCAGATTCTCATGCAACAAAACCGAGTGTCCATTATATATATATATATATATATATATATATATATATATATATATATATATAAGCTCTATCTCGTATACTGAATACTCTTCTCCGATAAATATAGCAAATTTTAATCCTGCTCTCGTCCTCATCACCAGTCTCATGACCGAGTAGGATCAGAGTCTCGTCAGCGGAGGACCTGTTCAACGGAGGACCTGGCCAAATGTATGAGTCTCTGTCAATGATCTTTCAGTCCAGTCGAATCAGTGACTTTTTCAGTCCATTTTCCTCCAATCTGTCTATTCTTCATTTGCCTTCTAGCATGGTACAAAAATATTTTTTAATTTATAATTTCTGTCATTTGCCTATTCCATTTGATCCTTTGTTAATATAACCCCTTCTTCTTTTAATAAAATATGTTATTTTGTCTTATCAATCAGTTTAACAGACACTATCAACAAGGAGAATATACGATATTATTTCTGTGAAAGTATATATAGACAACTTGAATCAGTATTAATATTTGTTTCAAAAGAGATCATATATACAAATATTGACGTTCTATACTGTTCTTCCTGGCATCTCAGGACAGAAGAGGAGATTTTGAACCAAAATCTATTATCCCCAAATATCACATAAAAGTAATCCTGTGTTACTTAGTATCAACACTAGAAAACAAATCAAAATAAGACGGAGAAATAAATAACAATGTTATTCTCCTCATTAGATTATTTTCAGCAATTGAAAATAATGCATCTTTTTCTATAACATTAGCGGTTACTAGTAAGGCCCAAGGGAGCTTAGAGTTGTCTCCTCTTAAACTGAATATTTTGAGTTGTCTCCACTTTGGCATAAGAACTCTCTAATTAAAAAATGATGACACATAGTATCGTTATGTTTTAAAGTAATATAATAAAATATTTAAAGTACAAGACACTCTAAGAATGTAAAAATTATTTATTTTACATAAACTCTTGAATATATTGAGTTGGCTGATTATAGTTTGATGTGATCAAAAAACATTTAATCGATGAATGAATAAGCATTTGAAACCAAAGATATAGTTGATAGATGAATTTATAAACAATTTCATCACTTGTAAATTAATTACTTCTGGCGAAAATTTTAAATATTATTCAGTCGCCTTAAAAAGACTAATTTCAGATAATACTCTGAAATAAATTAATATGTTTATGTTTGAAATAAGGGTGAAAAAATGAAGAATGCTACAGTTTGCTGACGGTGGGTATTTATGAATGTTAACAGCAGCAGATCTAAAAGTCTCTCATTTTATAAGACATATTTGTAGTATATGTTCCGTTCGATACAATAACTACCACTACAAATTACAAAAAAATAAGTCAGAAAAAGAAAAAAAATAAGAAATCATTTTAACGTTGAAACGAATGTCTTAAAAAACAAAACAAAACAAAGAAAAACAGTTTATATTGACTAATATTTATTGCATATAATTTAATATTCTGATCCAGTATTGAGTCGGTAATATTTCTAATTTCAGTATGTTAATATATTGGTGAATGTACTTAACATAAGCACTGGTTGAAAGAAGGCTTATTATAGAGACTTCACTATGAAAACAGCTATTTCCGGCGACAGAAATTGATGCCCAGTAACAAATGGGAAGTGTCCATGTTTTCATGAAAATGATGTTTTCGAATGGAGGACTCCATGAGTTTAATGATAGAAGATAAGTCAAGAGAAAAAGATGAGAATGTAATAGAAAATGCGATGAAAGATGAAGAGAATTCTGAGAATTACAATAATGCATCATCTGGAAATAAAAAACAAAAACTAAAAGCAAAAATTTAAAAAAAATATTTAAAAAAAAATAATTAAAAGTTATTTGTCCATAATATATTGTTGGGTTGTACGAGGGATAACTTTCCCAGTACAGTTAACGTCTTACTGAATATCTGAGGTTTTTGGAACCTTTATCAAATCAATTTCGCATATAAAAAATTGAGACTTGTTTGATCGCGTTTATTTCTTTTATATATTTTATTTTATTCATTCAATTTAGTCCATTTTAAATATGATCGTTCGGACATTGGAATTTTGCATTGAACATTAATTTCTCTATTTCTTAGTTTATTTATCGGAAGCTGTCTGTAACAAAACAAGAACATAATGAAAAGATTTTACATCCCGCAATATTTCAATTAAGCAGATAAAATTGGCACAGTGTACAGTATCATTATCTCACACTTTTTCTCTCTTCTTTTCTTAATTCACCGTATTTAATTTCGGTTTTTGTCACGTATTCTATGCAAATTACACAAACGCTTTTTAATTATAAAATAAAGAATTAAATTTAATCCTTATGATTCAACATTATCCAATTGAAAATGCCTTGAATCTTACATTAATTCAGAAGGATTCGAGTAGACCCTGAAAAGTGAGAGGTTCCCCGTTCACTCTACAGACGTTTTATTTAGCTGTTTATCATGAAAGTTACTTAAAAGGCAAAATTATTTATTTTGGATAAGTATGTATACACAATACGATACATTTTCTTTTCCTTAGGTAGCTATCAAAACTGTTTTTCTAGGGTTTGCGCCAGACATCAAGATATACACGAGAAATATTCGTGAAGCGTTTTAAAGAAACGTTTGACAAAACAGTGAGCATCCAACTAATTCCAGTGAAATTTGACTAAAAACACCAATAATTATTGTCCAGATATTGAAGAATTGATTCTTAAGCAATGGCTATCGTGTAAATGTTCTAACCATTATTCTATACAGACCTGGGTTTGGGCACTGATAAATCTATAACAAGATGAATGGAAATAAGAGCAAATGTAAGCAAAGTTTATAGATTCTTCATGAGAGTTTATGTAAATCAATGGCCGAAATCAGTATCTGAATACAACACGACCATTCGATTTTCTGATTCCTGACATCAGCAGACAGCAGCTGACTTGAAATACACAGACATACACACACGCACATACACACATTCATCTGCCAGAATTAAGCTAAGAATCCTCAGATAAAGACTCAGTGTATCTTGCAGATTCGTTGTAATTAAAAATTCATCCCTATTTAAACATTATTTCGTCTGAATTTATAATTTATAATTATTTACATTCTTTATATTTAGAGTATTGTACTCATAATTGTTGTTAATATCACAGCATTTCGGCTGTTGTACACTTCTGTCTTCCTCAGGTGTATATTAATTTGGTTAAGCCACAGGGTATACGGAACTGAGTTCTCTATTTAATCTACGTAGTAGGAGTAACGTCAACATCTTATTTTTAGTAGTGATCAGTCCGTTTCCAGTGAGTGAAAGTACACACTGCCTGATCCAGGGATTGAACTCAGAAACACTAGACTACTGTTGAGCAGGTCGTTCATTTCTAACGTTTTTGGATACTCAATTAGGTTCAGCTCATTTGCTGATAGAATTATATCAAAATATGCGGGGCTTCGTCATCTGCTTTTATAGAATCCGTTTCAAAATCTATACACGAACTGAGAAATAGATAATAGATATGAACAAACTGATATATCTATCTATCTATATATATATATATATATATATATATATATATATATATATATATATATATATATATATATATAGAGAGAGAGAGAGAGAGAGAGAGTGAAATGAACAGGTACACACACATATATATGATTAATTAAATAAATATATATATATGATTATATTAAATGTAAATACACACACACACACACATATATATACATATATATTTATATTATTATATTAAATAAATTACAACATTTATGTCTGCTAATTTTTAGCATAATCCGTTCACATTCACGGATATTTTTCTGTGTATTACAATCAAATGATGCATTTTTTCATCATTTGATTGTAATACACGGAATATGGACGGATTATGCTAGAAATAGGACACATTTTTTGTAATTTATTTGATCAGACAGGTCTAAACTAGAATACACACACACTCATATATATATATATATATATATATATATACTGATAAATATATGGACAGACTAATACTGATCTACATATATATATATATATATATATATATATATATATATATAGAGAGAGAGAGAGAGATGCATAATTTCGTCTAAATGAAAGAGATGCCAAAAGAGTAAGAAACAAACTTTTTACTTGTTTGTCTGGACGCGCTAAAACTTTTCTCTATAGATGTGTGTTCATACATTTATTGATATAAATCTTAACTCAGTCACAAATGTAAATCATTCATCAAAGCTTTAAAATACGATACAAGCGAATGTCTCCAAGCTAACCATTGTTTTTCGTTAAGCCTAAATTCCTCTTTCCAGTATCCGACCACAATACTGGATATCGAATTGAGACTGATCGCACAATATAAGTGAATAATCTTCCAGCGGAGGTTCGAGCATACAGGTTTGTATGGGTGAACGCATACACTTCACACTCTATTCGGCTAAGACCATGATGATAATGTTTGATGATAACATTAGCCAGGGAGAGTGCGAACTCTGGCAAGCAGTGTCACAACAGCGCTTGTTTATATAGTAGCAGTCGCAATGTATCTCCCTGCGGTGATGCAATTGTATGCTGGCCTGGTGTGCCCATTCGAGCGTTACGACGCGTACTAACCATGGGAGGTAACTCTGGTTGAATTACAAACAATCTGTACACGATTACCGGCCATTAGTTGTGCACAAGAGAGGCGTTCTGATTTTGTCATGTCGCTTTATAAATTTATTTCGAGAATTATAGAATGAATTGTGATAAAATATGGAATTTAGATATAAAATTAAGACGAAAAGGAAAACCGAATTTGGAGAGGGAAATTAGTTACGTTGTAGAGGATAAATATCTATTCTTTTCAATACAAAACGGAATAAATGACTTTCGTGTTGTTGAATTTATAAATTGATATAAGTGTGTGTGTGTGTGCGCGCGCGCGCGCGTGTGTGTGTGTGTGTGTGTGTGTGTACTTTTGCACAGGCCCGTGTTTTGAACAATAAAAAATATTGAAAAATTAAAAAATTAAAATTGGAATGTATATTAATATTTTTTGTTTTATTGTTTCATTTAGGCTCATCGACTAGTTTCGGCTAGCATGGTGATCATTAGGAGAAATAAATTCCTGCTTGTTAGTAGCAATGAACTACAGGAATATATATGTGTGTGTGTTCGTATGTGTGTAATGAAATAGCGAGTGAAAATATTTTCTTTTTGAATTTACATATGTGCATAAGTGCATTTCCAGTTTTACAGGTATCCACGAGATTATGTAAAAGTAATGAAGGTACCTAGAAACATTCACGAATGGAACGAGAAAACATCTACTCAAATCTAAATTCTGGTATTTGGGGCTAAGAACTTTCCAGCACACCCTCATGAACAACGCACAGACAAGCAATCTTATATATATATATATATATATATATATATATATATATATATATATATATATAAAGGTACATAGAAAAGATGACTGTGGCGTCAAACAAAAATCGAACGACTGTCACCATTTTTTTTTATCAGAAAGACTGTTTCTGTAGCTGTCTTTACCACTTCGTTTCAGGAGGCCGCGTTGAATTGTTGAAATGTTTCAATGCACTATTTTTCTCCTTAGAAATTCTACGAGTCTATATCTGCCACCTTAAATTTTGCACCCGAAATCAACAGTAATCAAATCTGTATTCATTTTTTTTTATCAGGGAAACCGGATCTATAGTTTCACTGGATAAGAAAATAATGATCGATTCGTATCGGGGGGTAGAGACTTTTAATACTAGGACGTCTCATTTTAATTGTACCCTTTAGAAAATAAAACACAAGGACTGCAACTTAAATCTATCAGATGTAGAACTGAAGAAGCACAAACGTGGATATATATATATATATATATATATATATATATATATATATATATATATAATTAAATGTTGGGATATTATTTGAAATTCTTTAAACAGTCACATTCACACAAAAATAGACACATACACTGACTCACACAACTACAATTACATAAACACACAGGCACGCACACACAAAATTATATATGGTAATATTTGAAATTTGGTACTGACGCAATAATAGATAGACAATTACACACACACACACATACATATATATATATATATATATATATATATATATATCTGTGAGCGCATGTGTGGGTGTATACTTGTGTGTGTTTGCGCTTATAAAAAGGAAGCGAATGAAAGAAGCTGTGCTTGTGTAAATTTACAAATTTACGTGTTATTCTTTTCCATTAAAATACATCATTTTAGTGTAAGAAAACTTTATTAAAATTATAAATAAAATAGAAAACGATTTATACAGTTATACATGATGTTTTAACTATGTCAGAACATATAAACGGACATTAATGAACTTACATTTTTCTTGCAATCTTACAAGTATTTTCTTTTCTGGACAAAGTGTGTGTAAAAAAATCTTTGTTAATGGCTAACAGAATAGTAGAAAGCGTTTAGATCTCTAGAACATTTGGAGAGTTTGTACCTAGTTTATATCCTGAAGAGAAAATTATATAAAAAGCTTAATCTAACAACTTACACGAGTCTTTGATAAAACTTGTATAAAGAGGGATTGTTGTCTAAATAGACAATTATATATACATACATACATATGAATATTCATATTAATGTCATATGTTATTTAGAATCAATAGCGTACAAAAAGTGAAGCAGAGGGTACAATGGCTCTGGGCATCCATATTAGGAGAGCATCCAGTTAAAGGGTGAGATAAAAATGTATTTATTTGAAATATGTAATAAATTGTTTAATCTTTTTTATATATTTAAAAAAAATATATTCCTTTCTCACATTTATCAATACTACCCACAACTACTTGAGCCTTAGGGACATACAATCAAGGAATTGTCCCCGGGCATCACAAAACCTCAACAAACCACTGCACACCACTGTCTACAATATATGCAAAACTCTTAGAAAAAACATTCTTTGACATCTTACGCCGATTATTCTGCATTGCCCACGCAAAAAAAAAAAAAAAATTAGAATTTTATTCCACAAAAAGAAAGTCTATTAACGAGAAGAAACAGGTTTACGTTAAACGACTGGAGGCACGATGTTTTTTAACTGTATCGTTTTACAAATTTGATTTTAACTAATTTAAATGTTAAGTAAAATAGATGTATTGATATAGCCCGGGTTTATATTAATCACAGGGGACTCGTAGATCATTGCCCTTTCAATGCATTTTCGACTGAATGTGAGTTTAAAGTAGCATCCCAAGGTAGAATGTTATGCAAAATATCTTTAATACTCCATCGGATTCAGACTTAAATTTAACCAATCCACATCGATCTCTTTTTCTTACACAGACAGGCACACGCATTTAATATAAAATAAAAAATATAAATAAAATTTTATTTATATTTAACATACAAGCAACCTGTTCTTGTCCTCTGACTCGTGAAATATTAAGTTCTTACGTATCTATCTATCAAGCTATCTTTTCTGTCTGAATTTCTGGAATGAGGATTTGTCATTATTTACATTATTTATATTCAGACCGCACTCTTTATTTTTGTTGTTATCATTTTTTCGGCGGCTGTGCCCTCCGACCTTCCTCGAGTGTATATATATCTGGGTAACCTACAGGCATTTCTGAACTGAAACTTTTATTTAATCTACAATGCAGATTCTTCTAATTCCACTGTCCATCTAGGGATATTTCGACTTGTTCAAACAAGTTCTTAGAACGAGAACAGTCAATAAGTATAGATTAAAAAAATTTCATATATGCATGTGAATTAGTTCAATATACATTGATCAGTTCAGATATACATATAGGTTATCCAGTTCAATATACACGGAAAAACGCTGTAATAACAATCTATCTATCTATCTATCTATCTATCTATCTATCTATCTATCTATCTATCTATGTGCTCCCGAGATGAATAATCGACTGAAGAACGAAAATAATCTTCTTACTGCGACATACTTCGTGGACGAGTATTAAAAATACACTGGATCAAACGATGATTTCACATACAAAGGGAGACGCACATTCGACTCATGACGGGGAACACATTTTTACTTTACTAGGATTTCTTGAATGCAGACTAATAGACGTAATACATTATGTTTAATAAATAAAATGGGGCGTTCAAATACGAAATATTCATTGTCATTTGCTTAGGATTGATGTCAATTCGCGTCTCTTTTTATATATGTTAGTCAAATAATGTGAAATTATGGTATATTTTTGTATTTGCCAGTGGTTTTCAAAATGGTATTTATGACATTATTTTTAAATTATCGTTCAAATATTAACTAATTTATTTTATATAAATGTATAATGATATATTTACATATTTTCAAATGTATTGCAAAAAAATATTTTAAATGTGTCACATCAATGCTTTCTGTCAGTAGGAATGTATTGTGTGTATATGTGTGGTAATATGAATCAATAGTAGATGGTCATTCATTTTAAGCAGCAAATTTATCTTCAGACTTTTTAGTAGCACTATCAGGATTGATGCCTAATAAATATAACAGACACACACAAAAACGCACACACACATAAAAAGATTGAATTTTATACTAGTTATGAATAATACAATTTAAAATTGACGAAATGCTATATTCTATTCGGAGGAAGTGAAATATGAAAGAAAACTAAAATTTTCATAATTTTCTAATTTTTGAAATATTTAAATCTTCTCCATTTCTCTTAATAAATATTTATTTAATGACTTAAATTTATCATTTTCTATTCACATTACACTCTTCGTAACATAAAATAAAATATTCAGCAAATAGAAAGTGTAGGTTTTGATATGCAAAAAACAGATATACTCATCAATATTGCACAATCATAAATATAATTATAAGCGGAATATATATATATATATATATATATATATATATATATATATATATATATATATATATATATATATATATATATATATTTGTATATATACATACATATATATGTATATATATATATGTATATAAATGTATATATATATATAAATGTGAATATGTATATATATATATATATATATATTTATGTATATATATGAATATATATGTATATATATGTATATATATAAATACATATATATATGTATATATATATGTATATATATATATATATATATATATATATATATACATGTATATAGACATGTATATATAGACATGTATGTATATACATACACATATATGTGTATATATATACATATGTATATACATATATGTGTATATATAGATATGTATATATATACATATATGTATGTATATATATATATATATGTATATATTATATACAAATATATGTATATATATACAAATATGTACATATATACATATATATGTATATATACATATATATATATGTATATATACATGTATATGTATATATTTTAGATGTATATATATATGTATATATATATATATATACACACATATAGAGATGTGTATATATTTAAACATATGTATATATTTAAACATATGTAGGTATATATCTATACATATGTATGTATATATTTATATATATGTGTGTATATATACATACATATATATATACATACACACACACACACATATATATATATATACATACATACATACATACATACACACACACATATATATATATAAAATATATATATATATATATATATATATATATATATATAGATAGATAGATAGATAGATAGATAGATATAGACACACACACATATATATGCTAGACTGATATATATGAACAATATATATATTTTAGGGGTTTGATGCTCTTTCCAACCTGTTGGTCCACTTGATTATAGACTTAATGACTGCTGTTTTAACACATTTTGGAAACTTCAAATTCAAGTCATATTATTCAGATTAACTTCTCCAACCTTTATTTCCACTTATTAAAGTGAAATAATAAATTTCAAGATGGCCGCTCATTTATGACTCTATAAGTTATCTTGATGATTGCATGTTATGATTATAAAACTTTCGGAAGAAAGGTTAATATGTATCTACATTAGTCCAATCCCAAAATTTACACTACTACTACCGAGAAATACATCAATAAATACAACCAAAAAAATTAAAAAATGAAGGATTCACGTGTACATATTTAAGAATGCATAAATGAACAGCTACACAATTGAAGCTTTTCTCCGGCCTTGACAAAATAGATGGCGCCCTGGAGGTATTCGTAAACCAAAGTGTTGTAAATCCAAGAAACAACTTTAAATTTATATGGAAAATATATGCACTTTCCAAGATTCCATAAATAATTTTCCGTGAGATTTTTGCTATGATTTACATTACAGCAATAGTTAAAGAATAGTATTAATTTAGTATTAAATGATCACATAGGTCTATGACAGCTTTGTGGGATGCTTCTTTTCAAAAACTATATGTCAGAAAAATTAATAACTCTTATTAATCAAGGATGCGTGTCATATTTCAAATCTGCAGACAATAAAACCCGGAACTTTGACACCGACATTACAAAATATATGAAGATATGTTAAGAATTTGAGAACGTTGAAAATGTTTTATTCTATGTAAATTAACGCTTTTAATTTCTTCTTTTTACATAATTTCCGAGAATAGGGGAAATCTATAGTAAAGGGGTATAGAGATCTTTCGGAACGCCGAGGCTACGTGTAGCAGATACTTGCTAAGTTTGATGGTTTTGATTCAGAGCTAATTACTGATGATTAGAAAAAGTGTATTACACTCATCTTCTCACTGAAATTATCGATCCCACTTGAAAATCTGAACATCCAGCTTTCATCTAAGCTTGAAAACCGACCACTGCCACGAGGGAGAATTTTTCGCCTTCTCTCTCTACCGAGTAAGCAACACACACGCACAGACACACAAGCACGTGCAGGCTTAAAACGAATATATGTAGTGGCATTTAAACATAATGGCCCGTAAGTACGTGAGATGTTATACACAGTATAATATCCTTCTAGGTCTAAAAGTGGTCATAAAACTCAATAAGGCTCGAAAAAAGTCGTACATAAAAATATTTTATGTTAGCCAGAATAGGTAAAGGGGAAAAGATTTACTATCTTTTTCTACCATACTCATGCCTCTTCTATTATGTGAAAACCTGCAAAATAGTGTCGGGTCACTGAACAAAATGACCGCTGCCCTCATGTGTCCAAATAATATCTTCATTTGGAATAAAACCGAGAAGAGTCGTAATTTTGTGAACTGCCAACGATACTTAGGTTTTTATTGCTTCCTGATCTCTACCGGACGATGTACCAGTTTTTGATAGGGATGAAAAGTATGTGTGGCGTTAAAAAGGGTGGAACATGCAGTAGTTTTTGGAAATGTGACGCGATAATTTATTATTTTGCGTGTGTAAATATTTGATATATATATTTTTCGAATACAATATTAATATCAGTTAGAAATTGAAAAAAAAACGGAAGAAAATGATGGAAATCAAACGAAGACATAGTAGAACAAAAAAGAAAGAAGAGTGATAATGTATTAAATATATGAAAAATAAATAAAGCAAGCAAGAAGAACAATAGAAAGAAAGACAGATTAAAATAAAATTGATACTAGAATATAAAAAAATAGATAATAATAATAATAGATAAATAATAATAATAACAACAAATAATAGATAAATAATAATAACAGATAAATAATAATAATAATAATAATAATAATAGATAAATAATAATATTAATAGATAAATAATAATAGATACATAAAAGATTATAATAATAATAATTGATAAATAATATTAATAGATAAATAATACATAAATAATAATAAGATATAAATAATAATAACAGATAAATAATTTTAATAATAGATAGATAATAATATTAATCGATAAATAATAATAGATACATAATGATTATAATAATAATAGATAATTAATACTAATAGATAAATAATACTAATAGATAAATAATAATAATAGATAAATAATAATAGATACATAATAATAATAATATATAAAAATAATAATAATAGATAAATAATAGATAAATAATAATAATAATAGATAAATAATAATATTAATAGATAAATAATAATAGATACATAAAGATTATAATAATAATAATGATAAATAATAATAATAGATAAATAATAATAATAGATAAATAATGATTATAATAATAATAGATAAATAATAGTAATAGATAAATAATAATAATAAATAAATAATAATATTAATAGATAAATAATAATAGATACATAATGATTATAATAATAATAATAGATAAATAATAATAATATATAAACAATAATAACAGATAAATAATAATAATAGATAAATAATAATATTAGATAAATAATAATAGATACATAATAATAATAATAATATATAAATAATAATAATATAAAATAATAATAATAATAGATAAATACTAATAGATAAATACAACTACTACTACTACTACTACTACTACTAATAATAATAATAATAATAATAATAACAATAATAATGAAATATACAAAATAAAGTAAAACAATTATTTGGCAGAAAGATGAAATTAAACAAAAACAACGTTGACTCTAGAAGAAGAGAAAATCTCTTCAGAAAGAATTTTTGGAAGGACATAAATGAAAAGAACAAACCCAATATGTGAAGTGATTGAAAATTAGAAAGTATAAAAAGCTAAAAGGCAAAATAAAATATGACCGAATGAAAACACCTCAAAGAATGGATAAAGGAGAAATAAGGAAAAAGAAGACCAAGTGATAGAAAGAGAGAAAAAAAGATCAAACTGAAAGCAATATATAAGAGAAGAAGTTGAAAATCAATCCGATTATTGTTTTGATTTCTAATTCTTTTTCACTTACAATTATATCTGCTTCATTAAATCTTATTTCCAGACCGCGTACATTTGGATTGATCACAGATATTCTATAGAGAAGAAAAACCAGTTTTCGTGTTTTCAGTAGTACTCAGCCATTTTAACAAACGAAGATAAAAAAAAACGAGACAGTAAACGCTCGTCTTAATTTCTTTGTCAGTTCAGCATATTCATACTTTGGTGATAATACTGAGACTAATTTTATAAAAAAGCTTCCGAAAGCAATTTGCTTCATACGAAAGAAAATTCATGCACAGAGTATCCTAATCAGCAAAACTTAGAGACAAGGCACACAAAGTGACAAATGGCAAAATAACGCGTTTTATTTCAGGTTTGACCACAATTCAACACTTTTAGTATCAGCACTTTTATTGACCACTCAAAGGCAAAAGTCGCTCATTAAGAACTTAGAACCAAAAAGGACACAGTATTTATTTTATACTCTTAAGAATGGGCAAGTTGAAGTCAATTTCTGAGTCACCAGAAGTCTACTTTTAACTTTCATTAGATTAAAAGTATATTTCTCTTCTGGTTTGATCAATCTGGTTAATTTGTCCTTTTAATAGTATATTTTTATTTTGGTTTTAATGATTTTGGTTAAATATTTTAAATGTATATTCCTATTTTTTTTAATTCACGTTAAATCTCATTTTTAAATTTGTTTTCATTATTCTAGTTTGATTTCTGTTTACAACTACATTTCAATTTTGGTTTAATTGTTTTGGTTAAAGCACCCTTTAAAAAGTATGTCTGTATTTTGTTTTAATAATGCTGTTTAAATCTTTCTTTTGAAGTGTATATTTTTATTTTTGTTTGAAAGTTTTGGTTAGATCTCATTTTTAAATGTCTATTCCTATTTGGTTTCTTTGTTCTGATTAATTCACCCTTTTAAAAAGGATATTTCTAATTTAGTTCGTTCTGGTTAAATCTCCCTTTTTAAAACAATATTTAAATTTCGCTTTGATCGTTCGGGTTAAATCGCCCTTTTAAAAGTATATTTCTATTTTGGTTTCATTGTTCTGGTTAATTGACTCTTTTAAAAAGGATATTTCTAATTTAGTTTCATCGTTCCAGTTAAATCTCCTTTTTAAAAGAATATATAAATTTCAGTTTAATTATTCTGGTTAAGTTGCCATTTAAAAAATATATTTGTATTTTAGTTTGACCGTTCTGGTTGATCTCCCTTTTTCAATCAACATTACATTTGAGTTGAACAATCTGTTTATATCTTCTTTTTAAAATTATATTTTGATTTTGGTTTGATCGTTTCAGTTAAATCAATCTTTTATAAGAGTGGTCTCCATTTCGGTTTGTTAATTCTAGAGAAATGTTCCTTTTTAAATGTGTCTATATACTTTTGTTAGAGTGTTATGATATATCTTACTTTTAAATTATACCATTCTAATCGATTTAATTGTTCTGTTTAAATCTTTTTAAAAGCATATTTCTATTTGGTTCGATAGGCTAAATCTTCTTTTTATAAACGTATACTTCAATTTTGATTTGATCTTTCTGGTTAAGTCTTCTTTTCAATACATATATATTTCTATTATGGTTTGATCCTTCTGAATAGATCTATCTTTTTTTTTAAATTATATGTGAATTTCAGTTAGATCGTTCTACTAAATACATCTTTTTAAAAATACATTTGAATTTTGGTTTGATCTTTCTGATTAAATCCCTCCTTTTAAAATTATATATCAATTTCGGTTTGTTCGTTCTGGTAAATTCCTATTTTCAAATATGTATTTCTATTTTGGTTTGATCCTTCTCGCTAGATCTCCATTTTTAAAAGAATATTTCAAATATCGTTTGATCCTTCTGGTTAAATCTCCATTTTCAAATGCACATTCGGATTTTGGTTTGATCTATTTGGTTAGATCCTTTTTAAAAGAATATTTCAAATTTCATTTGATACGTCTGTTTAAATCTCTCTATTCAAATCTACATTTCTATTTTGGTTTGATCCTTTTGATTACATCCTCCAGATCAGTTACATTCGGGAATTCACTTCATGCTTTCGAATTGATTCCTACATTTTGAATGTAATCAAAATATTATCTACACATTTATGTAATTTTAACGGATGTCAAAGTTTAACATAGAATATTTAATTGATACTTGATGTAATTTCATTGAAGAAAAGGGGAAATAATTTGACGACAGAATAATAGTTATGTGAATTGATCTGAATAAACAAGTATTCATTTCAGATCATTTATGATGAAGATAATGTCAATTTCTTTCCTAATTTCTTCTTGTTAAATATATCTTTGAAAATGCTATCCGTTCCGGTTGAATTATTTCAAACATTTTGAAATAAAGAGCACGTGCTAATTGAGTGTTTTTTATATTACATTCCCATGTTCCTGCTTACTGAAATTCATTTCCGATTCTACGCTTGACAAATTTTAAGCATGACGCCATTTAAACTGTAAAGAAAGATACAAAAAATTCAAATGATTTAATTAAAGGAAAAATTATTTACATTGTTCGGACAGTTGTCCTCATCTTTACTGTCGCATTCACGACGTTTCGACCGTTGTAGTCTTCTTCAGGTGATATTTGTTGGAATTCCGAAGCCTTTATTTATTGTGGTTAGATTGCCTCATTCTACATACCATGCTTTTGGATATATCAGTTTTATTTAATTCGCCTTGATAACTCTCCATGTCTTTACTATCTCCTCCGAGGCCAGGGATTGAACTCACAACACTTTGGGTCAAGTCAATTTTTGGATCAATCATCCAATGCTTTTATCCACTTAATCATTGTGTCCTTGGTGAATGTAACAATAAAGATGAGGACAACAGTCCCAACAATATAGCGTAAATAGTTGTAACACGGCAGAAATATAGACAGATGTTGAAGAAAAAATGTCAGTTTTCAATTATGAAAAGAAATGTTTCGCAAATTCAAATCTCTTATTTCAAATACCACTTTTAATGTAAAAGGTTGTGCCTTTTGTTCATCCTTTCTTAGAAAAGGTTGATTTAACGCCAAGATTCAAGTAAAGATGCATAGCCATAAGAAACACTATCTGGGGTCAGCAATTCAGACTGAAAATAAAGTTGATCCATCGTGCAAAACATGAGGATCTTAATGTTTGGGCGAAACATTTCACAGTTTGGCATCATTTAAGTTATATTAAGACCGAAGCGTTAGCTACATACACTTAAAAATACATTTCTCTCTCTCTGGCGCATAGAGACATATGTATTTCTATGTGCACACACACACATACACACACATATAGACACACATATACACACACAAACCACAATACAAAAAAGTATGGTCTACGTGGCCAATGAAAAATAACGACACAGAACTCAAAGAAACAGAACTTTCTTCCAAATTTCATTTTCCCAAATTTAAATAAAAGCTAATTTTTTAAAATTTATAAACATTCCCTATTTACTCCTTATTCTGTCATTCTCTCGGAATTGTAATTTACATTTTGATTCCAATTCATATATCTATATATATATGCATCTAGCATGAAGCAGACTGTTGCCTCTAAGTGTTGATAAGAAAATTTTTTGAAATGAAACAATTTGAGACGTTTTCGAATTTGATCGCCGATACTGTTTTATTGATAATTTACGCCACTCTTTAAAACCGTTTATATGTAATCTCTTATCAAAATGCTGGCACTTGGTTTAATTTGGCACAAACCATCCGTGTGGTTTGAACTCAACAGCGTAGCAACAATCTGTTAGACGACGGAGAGGTAACCATTCCACCAAAACAGCTATTCATACTTTTCGTAGGAAAATCAGTGATTGAAACCTCGTAATGAAAACTGCATTTATTTGAAGACAGTAATCATTATTTTCAATATAATCTCTCTCCTTGTCAATATACTTAACGCAATGATTCTCTATTCCTAACAGGGATCGAATATTATACAATTTAGAACATTAAACCTCTTCAAGTGAAGAATCATTCGCCATCTTTACTCCTTATCCATATAATTTTCAATTCCAACCACGTTATCATAAACCTCTTTCCTAATTGCCATTTTGATATTAACATGAGGGGATTTCAAGCCTTGTAAAAGGTGACATTGTGCTATATAAATATTTAAATATACAGAAAAAATTCAGCTAACAACTGTTCCAAGATACATACATATTCAATATGTCTGTATATTCATATCTAGAGTGACTAAAAATTGTAGTTATAAACTTTGCTGTAAGCATAAGTGTCTTGCATGCCAGTCATTTTGAGTTCGTTCTGTAATCGGTACTTCAAGGTATTTTACTAAAATCAGTTGAGTTCACTAAATATTTACTTAATAATTTAAGCTTCGATTTAACTTAGACTTGAATTTGCCTCGGGTCAAACGACTTTTTTTACGTACAATACGTCAAGAAGATTGGAATCACAAGGAAATGATTTACACGATCTTTCTTTCTGTCTATATCTCTTCAGCATTAAGAATACAGCGTTACGACCTTTCTGATATTACTTACTTCATATGGTTCTAAGTTTTATAACGGTAGAGAAACAGCCAGGGGAAATTACTGCAGGCTTAAAATGCAATCAGTTCGGTGATCGCCGACAGAGGGAAACAGTTGCACTACGGAACGCACCACTGAGATCGCATTTCATTAATAAATCATGGAAGAAGCTATCCTCGTTGGAACGATGAATCATTGCCGCGTCTATTGTGAGGTGACACTACTAGCCAAGAAGCAACTTATCTCGCTAGCATTTCGTCTCTCCCTTTTGATGCGTTGAAAAGGTGGGTTGGTGATTTATTCGACACCTGCCTTTGGAGTTCTCTTCGCTTCTCTGACCTGTAACTTCCGCCATCTAACATCGCCGTTGATTCGCGAATAGAACGATACCTCATCACGTGATAACTGGGTATAACGCCAGTCTGGTTTGCGGACTTGGTGTACACAGCGCCGCATCTTATTAGTCAGTTTTATTTTTCTGAATTTTCATGAAAGTTATGAAGGGATACGCGGAAATATCTGCACTATTAATATCAAAATTAAATTTATAATTGTAAAAGTCACAGAAAAACGTTTCTAGTCACTTGAAATCTTATTGCTATTTTCAGAGATGTCTAAACAGGCTACAATTTCTCAGTTCCATCCGTCTAGAAGTTAACGGCTATGACTCATCATACCACACACACAGATTCGAATCACCCTAGCTACATCGTAGTCTGTTGGTAAAGAGGAAGTTCCACTCTTACACCTTCTCCATGATTGTTACACTCAAGTACAGCCTGACGAAACAATGCTTCCCGATCAATAGAAATTTAAAATCTTCAAGTTTAGGGTCAGCCGTTAACTATACTATATATATATCCTTATAATATATACTTACAACAACCTCGTTCAGTAAACTCTACCTTGAGTGGATCTTGGTCCTTATATTGAGTGAACAATAGTGTAAAATGCTTTGATATGGTAACGGTTTGGTGAATTTTACTAGGTTTTCTTAGTTATACATTATTGACCAGGTTACTGCGGCACTAAGAAATATTATGGTGTGATTAAAAATTATAATTACAGAGCATTCGTGAGGTTTATAAACTATGTTTCATTGGTTGGTTGGCCTTGTAATCTAAAAGCTTTTTACCGAGCTCTCTAGAGATAACCATGTTATAATTAAAACAATCCCTGATTTGATATAATTCTTTACCAAACATTTTGAAATAATGATGAAAAAGTTGATTTCTTTCTTGCTGAAGATCGTTCCTTTTGTTAAGGCAAATTATACTGGGTAAGAAATGATAGTATTCTATAACCCCATCCTGTTGCGGGGTAGTCTTAGAGCGACGGTCTTGATTCACTCATATGTTGCATTCTTCTTTCTGTCATCTTCCGCCCAGGTGATCGATAGTTATACTTTTATTTCTGAGGTAAAATGAGACATCAACAAAGGGTATTTGAAAGCTTATCTATTTTATTAACACGTTGACGTGTACATTTCTAACTAGCCAGTGGGGTCGCTCTTTCGCCCCACTGGGGAACAAGTCCCCCGAGACACGAAATAACCACCTCTGATCTCTTCGACCTGTAAATCTTAACACTCTGAACAAACTTTCTATATCTAATATTCCCACGTTTGTCAGAGCCAATCAAAGTACATTTCCTTTGTTTTGTCACCCAGCTGACTACAAGATCATCATCAGAAGGTCTGAATCAAATGCAGTGTCTGAAACTATTATTTAACAATAGTAAAAGTTATGGGAAACTGGATAACCCAACATTTCACGCCTCCTTCATCAGCACGTGAGAGACAAAATATTTGGTAAGAATATCTGGATATGATGATAGCGCTAAGGATAGTGAATTCGAAGTCGACGATTAATTCCATATTCCATACCGAGAAGCGTTACGCAACTGGACTCTCCTATGTTTATTAATGAGAAGGGACACACAAAAATTCATCTGGAATTCGAACTCGCTTCGTTGATTTCATTTTTTTTATGGTAACCATCATGTTACCTCACGATACATTCAGCTCCTCTTCTTATTCCTCCTCTTACCCCATTTTCTCTTTATACTAATGGTCTACACTGTGGATAATATCACCATACCCTCATCATACCAGGAGTTGTGGCTGTAGTATGTACCTTTTTATGGGTTGGAATTGCCAGACCTATGTCTAATTTGGTTTTTAATTAATGGTTGTTCTGCTATGAAACTCCTTGCCAACCAGGGCTAGAGAGCCTAGTTTACCTTCCTATTTATCCCGTAGCTTTGGGTGGCAAGAGAAGAAATAATGCCTTTTCCAAGAGTATTAGTTCAGAAATAAACAGAAATAACTCTACTAGAAATCGAACTCGACTAGAAATCGAACTCGCTCCGTTAAATAGCTGACCTTAATTACTAAGTATGATCTAATGAAGAGATCAAAATCACATTGTCTATATCTGTTTTCTAACCAAAGCTGCATAAATTTTCTTTTCCTGGACAATTCATAAATCTTTATATTCGCCGACTTCTAAAATCTACGATGCGATCATCTCTAATTAACAGTTAAAAATTATAGTTTCCGTTGTGCATATGCATGGATAGAATTGTATTTCTTAAAAGTTAAATCTACTGCTTTCATTTTTAAATTGTTGTCTGCAAAAATGTCGAATATCAATTCTATCATGATTCTTTTCATATGTAATTACGAATTAATTCCACTCCTGCGAAATGTATGTAATTCTATTTTTCATCTTTCTCTTTACAAACTGATGGATATTCTTGAGTTATCTCCCTTGCCCTTGTTGAAATCCATGCTTGTTTAACCAAGAAACCTTAAGCAAAATAAATAAATAACCTGCCAAATTTTAGGAAGTTATTCGAACTAATAATTTTAAAGCACTTCCCCCTAGCATTTTATAAATTATTTATGTAACTGATTAGAAAGCAATTAAGTTTATGCGAAACTAGAATATTATAAAAATCACTGATGTAATTTCATGCAATATTCACTTAGAAAACCTTACACTGACATATTGGTATACACAGATAGGAATAGAATAGCATAGATTGATTGATATATAAATAGAAACAGACTGAAATATAAGTAAATTGAGATAGATTGCTAAGGGCAGACCAAGAGTGGATAAAATCACTGAGGTAGTTATGTGCAGAGAAGTAGAGTGCAGAACGAATTCGGGGGGAGAACTTTTTGGCAGAGGGTGCAAAGGCCCCAGGCATCCCTATCGTGAGGGCATCCAATGAAAGAGTGAAATAAAATTTAATTTATATTTAATTTGAATAAAATATTTATTTAATGTTTCATTTGTTATTACATATTTAAAATGTCTTCCTTTCTTCCATTTCTCAGTACAAGGCCGTATAGGCCGCCCTATTTGAGATTTAGGGACATACAATCAAGGAAAACACTTCACATGACAGTTGCAGACACAACTAGATTGAAAGACATAAATTTATGGAGTTAATTATTCATAAATATGAGATAGAAATGAACAGAATAAGGAAAATATGCACAAACAGAGATAGATAGAAACAGACTGAGAATGAACGAAAAAGAGAGAGAGAGAGAGAGAGAGAGAGAGAGGTGGGTCTTTATAGATTAAAAAACGCCGAGAGGTTAAATTCAGGAGAATGGGTAAATCGGGCTTGTAAGACAGAATCTCGCACAAAAATGAATTGAGAATTATTCCACTTGAAGTGTGCCAATGTGCATATTGTAAATACAAATGCCTACGTTCTATTTTTATCTATGAAATTGATGCTAAATGAAGTTCTTAATACAAAATAAAGGTACGATTTTAAATTCCATTAGAGCTTCAGATTAGCTTCCTTTAAAATCATTAAAATTTATCATGGATATATATATATATATATATAGAACACATACATATATATATATATATATATATATATATATATATATATATATATATATATATATATATGTGTGTGTGTGTGTGTGTGTGTGTGTGTGTGTGTGTGTGTGTATGGGTGAGGTGATTTCAAAGTCCATTTATATATATATATATATATATATATATATGTATGTATAAATTGCTAATATTAGGGTAAATATACACATACATAAGTATATATCCAAAGGTGCATACACATACGTGTATATGTTTTTCAATAAAAAATTCCAAGAGGATAGAATCCAGGTAGAACTCAATGTCCAGGACAGAACATAAAAACAAAATTACCTTAATATTAATGAGAATAAAAACTATTATTTCGTTGTTTTTGTCAAAAAAAAATGAATGTTCATACATCATCAGACCTAACTAAAACATTATTTAATTTAATGTGTATGTGTGTGTGCGTATACACTAATATTCACACATATAATATATATATATATATATATATATATATATATATATATATAAATTTATATATATATATAAGTATGTGTGTGATATACACTAATATTCACACATATAATATATATAAAATATATAAATATGTATATATATATATTTATATATATATATATTATATGTGTGAATATTAGTGTATATATATATATTTTTATATATATTATATGTGTGAATATTAGTGTATACGCGCACATACATAAATTAAATTATATATATATATATATATATATATATATATATTACGATAAACGTGCAATCAATTTACAAATACATGAATTATTCACACAAAACTAATGCAAAGGTTAATGCTTTAAATGGCGAGACAGCCATCATCGCAAACAATTCAAATAGTATACAAAAACCTCCAGATCCGTTATGAATGAATTGATCCTTGTTTATATAAATTTCTGCCGTATTAGTTGTTATTTTTACTACAAGCTTTCGTCTGTTCCTACAGACATCTTCAGGTATAGAATAGATGTTGTTCTTGGTTTTTTCTCTTAGTAATAAGAGGACAACGAAAATATATGTGTTGTTGTATCCAAAAATGCTATTGAAAATGAGTTATTGGTTTTGGAACGCGCCAAAGCAACTCTGAGTTTGATTTAAAATTTTTAAAGTGTTTGCGTTTATACCAAATATGGTGATGAACAAATTTTTTACTGGTAAATTTTTCTGTCAAACTGGCATGAACTATATTGTTCAATAATTACAGTAATGTCGCACTTATTATCCAAAAGTCGCACTTGGATCAGTTATTTAAATTACGATAAACGTGCAATCAATTTACAAATACATGAATTATTCACACAAAACTAATGCAAAGGTTAATGCTTTATTCTATACCTGAAGATGTCTGTAGGAACAGACGAAAGCTTGTAGTAAAAATAACAATTAATACGGCAGAAATTTATATAAACAAGGATCAATTCATTCATAACGGATCTGGAGGTTTTTGTATACTATTTGAATTGTTTGCGATGATGGATGTCTCGCCATTTAAAGCATTAACCTTTGCATTAGTTTTGTGTGAATAATTTATTATATATATATATATATATATATATATATATATATATATATATATATATATATATATGTGTGTGTGTGTGTGTGAATATTAGTGTATACGCGCACACATACACATTAAATTATATATATATATATATATATATATATATATATATATATATATATATATAAAGGTATTGACTCAAATATGCCGGATTAATAAATGAAATATATATATATATATATATATATATATATATATATATATATATATATATATATATGATCGAGAGAAAAGGAGAAATTTAACTCGCGCTTTTCGGTACATGCCATCTCGAACACTGAACATAGATGTGCAAATAGCAAATTTGATCTTTGCTTTTCTGTTATTCTTGTAAAAAAAATACACGATTTTATTCCTTTGCTGCTAAACCCACCAGTTCACCACAATGCATATTTGCCTACGCAAAACTGCTTTGCGACAAGAAACTCTCTCGCTCATTTATTTTTAATTAGGCTCTGAAAATAATTATTATCAAAAGGAGGCAATTATCCTTCTAAGAAACACATTTCTTTTGATCTGCAAGCTATTATTGAATATTTGATTTTATTGCCTCTTTTCATTTTTCACTTTCATATTTTCTGTGTTAATCCTTGTTTTTTCTAAGTACAACTTTGTATGGCAAGCAATTAAATAGGCTGAATACATTGTACTTTTCCAATTTCTAAGCGGTTTTGATGGACTTTGAAAATCAGCATTCAAGATCTGAATTTTATCTGCTTGGTTGGTTATTTTTGTTTTGCGGCATATCGAGGTCTATGAGATATTTAATATCGAAATGAAAATATTTGATATGCAATTTTATTTAATTATTTGAGATAATAATTTTTTTTGTATTAAAAGTTTTACTAATTAACCCATAGCTGAGGGAAGATGTGGATTTATGCCTTTTCCGAGAGTATTTGTGCATAAGTGAATACAGCAAGCCCAACGGGAATTGGAACTCGGCTCTCTGATTAACAAATCCGCGCCATTATTCTTTATAACAACTTCACATCCAAGCTTGCAGTATTTCGTATTCCCAAGCGGTTACCCATCTCTATACTGACCAACCTCGATGTTGCTTAACTTCGGTTATTGTACAGGAACTGGTGTTTCAATATGATGCGTCCGTAAGCAATTTTTTTTTTTTTTTTGGCGGCAGAGAATCGATGACCAGTATGAAATAAAAATCAGTTTATTGTTATTTCCTAACGCTGGAACATCTAATGAGAATTGATTTTTTTCTGTCCTGGCACAACAATAATGAAACATTTGCTACTTACCACCTTTCTAAGGTGATATGACACACAATCATTTTAATGTGAGTAGCCGAACTTATAGGCGAATTTTAAAAAATTCCCCCGTCCCCGTAACTACTGTCGCGCTGGCGTCCGTATTGACTATCCCTCCCTCTTTATTTGCAAGGCAAAAGGTACTACCTGAGTTGGAATATCCTCGATTTTCCTTCCTTCTTAACATGAAGCGGAAGACAGATATTGATCCCAGATTGAAGGACTGTGAAAAAGAAATTCACCTAGCTCCCTATGGTGGTATGATATGATATAAACCCATTTTAATATGGGGTGACGATACGTGTACAAGGAGAAAAATTGTCCAGTCTCGCTGAACAATATAACGTACAATCGTTACATAAATAAAGAATGTAGCGTGTTAGCAACTGCTTCACAATAGGCGGCGGAGATATAAATTGTCATACTTATTCTGATATAACTGTTAATTATCATGTATATTCAACTTGTGATACTAACTGCTGGTTTGCCAAGTTAGTTAACTAACTTTTGATCAAAGCTAGGTATCTAGAGTCTATTTTGTTTTTTTCGGGGTGTTTTTCTAATTCTTTCTCGCATTTCCTGCTCTTCTGTTTTTGGTCTGTTTTTGTTGCCACGAACCGTTTCATACGTTGTAGACTTGGATTATTAAATACATTGTAGATGGTGGCGTCTGTTGATAGAGTCTAGTGATCGTCCATATATGATTCTATCGTAGAATCACTCTTGAGGAAAACTTTAAGAACGCAAATTAGAAAAAAAAAATGACAAAAAAAAACAACAAAAAATCAATAAGGCAAACAAAAAGATATGTACGCGTCAACGTGTTAATAAAATAGATAAGCTTTCAAATACCCTTTGTAGATATAAAAGCCATATTTTGCAATTATAGATCTGGGTTGCGTAAATTAGAAGCGCGGCGTGCCTTCCATTGATGTTATGTTTGAGAGTTACATTTATAAGTAGACAATAATTATAATATTTGTAATTGCCTAACTTATTCAGAAATTTTAATCTATAAGACTATTTATACAATTTTCATCTTCAAAGAAGAGGTTGATTGTAACTAGAATTCTTTGTAGAAATTGATTTTAAAATGTCCATGGGGAACTTTTGGAAACGATAAACGAAGAGACTGAACGCACATTTAAAAATGTTAATCGGAGTAGATAAGTTCGCCTATTCTCCCTGGTCTTTTGGACAGGAGTAGCGATTTATCCTTTGTTTCCTGTTTAGGATTAGGTTTCCGTTCCTTTCTAAAGATTTCTCATTCACTTTCACTCCCAGTCGCCCTCTGCGTCTTGTTGGCGTTGTCGACTTGCAAGGCGACGTTATCGACTTGCTTGAATTGATAAAAAAAATTCCCTGAACTTTTAATACCTACAGTGTAACCCGGATATAAGAGAGTTGTCGGGACCGGAGAAGAGGTCTCTTATATCAGGGTTTCTCTTATATCCGGGTTTGGTCTATTTTGTTTACATTAAGACAGGCTCTAATTTGGGACCAGAGAAAATATCTCTTATATCCGGGTTTCTCTTATATCCGGGTCTCTTACATCCGGGTTACACTGTATTACTGTTTTTGCATCATGAAATCAAGACATTTTTAAAGCTTTTATATGGTATGTCATATTTTATAAAACTAGCGTGGAATAGGACACTAAGTGAAAATCGAACACGCCACAGTTGTTCCGAAATTTGTGAGTAGTTTGCTAAAAATTTGTCTGTAGTAGAATACCCGACAGTCTCCGTAAAGTTGTTTGATTCTTTCAGTTTTTCTATGGCATCCATTTTGTTTGACTTCCTTCATATTTCTATCTTTTTGCCGAACTTGATTCGTTTCTTTCCTTTTAACTTTCTTTCTGTTTTTGTTCGTATTTTTCATTATATATTTTATTTACTGTCCCTATTTTTATTTTTGTTTCATTACTTCGTACACACATTTGTATTTTCCTTGTTTTTTTTTTTATTTTCTGTCGTTCTCGCTTTCTTTCAATTCTACCGATGAAATTTGTTCTTTTTGTAATTTCTTCTTTTATTATTTTCATCATATTTACTCTCTTTTTACTAACTTTTCTTACTTCTTGATCGAAAAATTTTTTTTTCTCACAAGTGTCATACCGAATAGTGTATTTGTTATATCTGATACGAATATCATATATATGTCTTTAAAATATAATATTTGAAACGTTTACTGTGAGAGAAACAATAAATTCATACACCAACTCCTTCGAAAAGAGCAAAAGTACTTCAAGCAAAGTATTTAAAATGATAACACTGGGAACATGGATTTTTGTAGGAGCTTAAACATCATTGACATTAACAAAGGGAGGTCAAGTAATACCTCAAGTATTATTGATTTTTCGTCACCGTGTAGGAAAGCTGATATATTCAAATAGGTTTACCTTTAGATCTGCACATATATTTTAATGTATATGTTCTACATTTAGCCAAGTATGACTTACTGATAAAATGTTAAAGACTTACTTTACCACTATATGTATTGCCCAGATATGTTTCTTTCATTCTTCTTGTACATATCTTATATTACACACACACACATATATATATATATATATATATATATATATATATCTGTGTGTTTAATGTTGGCTATACTTACGTCGAACAGTTGCTCAATGTCTGAGGTAGATCATTTGTATAGATATAAATCTGATCTCGGCCATACAACTTGTATATTTTGTTATGAAGTTAAGAATTTTAGCAGTGTGCTTTTATCAGTAGTTTCTGCGGAACTTGGGATGATAAAATATAATTTTGCGTTTTCATAGGTACTGTATACAAGAAGAAACTATTCCATCTTTTAACTTTAGTATGGTGCCTTGTTTTTATGAATATGATATATTATTGACACTATTGTCTTTAAGAAAAACATTTTTTAATGAATCATTACTTTTCACAGGAATTCTTTTCATTTTTTTATT
Organism: Acanthosepion pharaonis; assembly: GCA_903632075.3. NCBI lineage: Eukaryota > Metazoa > Mollusca > Cephalopoda > Sepiida > Sepiidae > Acanthosepion > Acanthosepion pharaonis. The sequence goes on along the minus strand of CAHIKZ030000380.1, from coordinate 250,693 downwards.
TTATTAAATTTTGATTAGAATAATTTATAAAGTTTTAAATCTTTTCAAATTAGGCATTAAATTATATGGCTTATGTGAAAGTGTTAAGAAAAAACTATATTTACTAATCATAAATGAAAAGTTTGCTGCAAAACGTCCAGGTTTTTAAAAAAATTTGATTTTTTTGTATGTATAAACGTGTCGATTTTTGTAAATACGGGCGTCCATACACGACATTATCAGAAAATAACGGTGGTAATTATGGTATATTTAAATACAAAATACCTTAAATTAAATAAAACATTAACCTACAGAGAATATTTTCTTAACTTTTAAGAATACTGGACAGTTGAAATTTATATAAAAATGGGCTCTCTTTATATTCGTCAAGTAATTTTTACAGATATGTCCCCCGTAAGAAAAATTAGTTAAATTTCAGGCTATAAATCTGTCAACCCACCTACTAAAAACACCTAGATCTTTGTTAAATTTAGTTTTCTGAGATATTTCACCGAAAATTAAGCAATATTTATTTCAATTTAGATTAATTGAACTTTAAACCAGCTAATAATCCTCAAATACAATTTCAGAAACGTATATTTTATTTTTGAGTGATTTTTTAATAAAGAGAATTACATTAAGCTGACATGGCTGAAAATGACAAAAATCGGCGAATTTAGCGATTTAAAAAATTCCAATCAATTCACATTTTTTTTTTTGGAATGCCGCAAAGAATTATTCTGATTATTGAAAATATTAAATTTGATCTATCTTGAAATTAAACTAAAATAAAAGTTTCAAGAAAGTAATTCCATTTTTTAAAAATTCATTTTAAACTTATATATCAGTTTTCCTTGGAGGTACCGAATTAAAAATAGATATAAACTTTGGCAAATTGACCGATTACGTAAAGCCATTTCGAAAATTTAAAAAGTTAATCAAAAAATTGATAGAACTTGTCAATATATATGTGTGTGTGTTTGCGTCTTTGTGTGCGTGCGTGTGATTCGGGTTTGTATGTTGATCTGATCGTTTCCTGTACACCTCTCGACTAACTAATCGTCTTTGCAGATGCTCGCTTGAACATCCATATTACTGCAGTTATGTAGAGCAGAAATTAAGAATTTTGAAGAAAGTTTGTATTCCCAAATAGCAACTATCGAGGATTAGCGAACTGTTTCGTCTGATCAGTTTCATTCTCATGGCTCCCCTCCTAAAAAAACAGTTATTAAAGAATCTCCATCTTGGAAAAGTCGACTATAGGGAGATGCGAACCCTGGTCTCCAGATTGAAACTCTCGCTCGCTTATTTATGATGACAAAGGAATGCAGTTCTATCCTTAAACCTTGTAAATTAACATTCTAATTCTGTTCACGTTTCATTCGCAATTATTAATTGGAAGTTTTAATTTTCGTTTAAGTAATACTAGTGTTAATAACAATGGTCTGAAGAATTTGGAAACAATTTCAGATTTGTCTATATTTCTGAGATGAGGTATTATGTACACTATTTACATTGATCGGACTATCGTCCTCATCTTTGTCGCCATATTTATTACAGCGTTTCGGCCGCTGTATGCTCCGGCCTTCTTCAGGTGGTTGGAATGCTGAACTGCACCCTTTATTTCCACGTGACATGTTTAATGGATGTCAGTTATAAGTTATCTTCTGTTAATTCCCCTCTCCAAGTTCTCCACTGCCTTAATAGGGTATTGAACTCACATTCTTTGGGACCTGTCAGTAACCAACGCCTTTATCCACTGTGGCATATGAATGTCTCAGCAAACATTTTTTTTACCAGTGCTCACATTGCAATTTTTCTGCTGTTATCATTACATGTTTTATTACCAGAATTTTTGTTCTTATTATCGCTTTTCTCTTGCACTGCTTATTACTGGTTCCCATATTGCATTCATTTCTATGCTTGGTCGGCTCAGGAGATTATTGTGGCTTAGCATATATGCTGATTCCTTAAGTTTACGATTTTCCAATAGTATTCTTTGTCTATGATCTCAACATGATCCCACAGAGGGCGGTAATCTCCCTTTCCTCTCCATATGAAGTCAGCCACACCTGATTTTTCCAATTCCCCTCGTGATACAGATTTCTGGTGTTCTCGAAGCCTTACCTTAAGAGGGCGGCCTGTCCCCTCTTTATATTTCTTTCCGAAGCTGCACGGGATGACGTACACACAGTCTTTAGTCATCTTCTCCTCTATTAGGGAGAGATATTTGCGAAGTGTGGTCCAGCTTTTGTAGGTTGTCCTGATGTTATATGGACCGCAGATCCTTTGTATTTTCTCTGATAACCCTTTCACATAATATTAATTTTGTAATAAATATGGAGACAAAGATGAGTACAATAGTACGAATAATGTAAATAGAGTTTCGGTTTTATTGAATATTGTCCACGTATGTATTAGGAAATCAATTAAAGTTTACTTTTGTCAGTAGCGATGTGCCATTTAGGTATTTATTTGCAGATGCAAATTTTATTTTAGGAAAAATGTATTTTATTCAAGGAAACGGTATATGATTTCTTTTGTTGTTTTTGTCTACGCACACACATGCACACAAATATATACGAAGGTTATTCCGAGTGTAATTTTCTTTATATTATTCTTTACCAATACAAAAATCTAAAGATACTCAAGGTAGATTGTTGTCAAATGAAATTGTTGGCAGGGCGTCGAGGTAAGAAATATATATTATGAAGATATGTAGTATAGAAAACATTAGACTTGAAGAGTCTACTATTTTAGTGATCAGGGAGGCGTCTACTTGGGTTTATATCTCACGAAGTAACAGTTTTAGGGAAGAAGCTATCTGAGGGGAACATTCTCCCTATCAATGGAATACAAACGGATGATTCAAGCCTGTACAAACGGCATGGCGTGTCCTTGCTTTGAAATTCTGAACTGTTGTGAACCAAGGATTGTAACCCGTTCGAACATTGTCGATGAAAGTAGCGACAGATTAGGAGAGAGAAATTAGAATTGTTTCGTCTGTGAGAAAGGTGGAAAATAATTCATTATCCACAAGGCCGCTCAAACATTTCTGAACTCTATCACGTTGGGAAAGGGAGCTGTTTTGGTCTCGTGCATGACTCGTGCATTAGAGGGATCATATCCGGTAAGTTCTGGAAAGTTAGAAGGAATCCACCAGTTTGCCAGTATCTTTAGCGTTGGGCCGGAAATACGAGTTCTTCTTAAGTTTGAGAGTGAGCTTACGTTCCAACAGATCTCGAAGGCAAGAAGCGTCATTGAGAGTAAAAATGTTCATTGGGACTGGAGAAATACTATATGCATTTGTTTAGGACGTGCTAGTCAATTGTTGGTTGATTTTAGGACGTCAAAAGAACAAACTATTAATACCCTCGCTAATATTTACTCCACACCGATGCTTTTCTTCTGTGTTGAGAGTTCTTGATTTTTGCATTAATGCTTGAAAATTTCTGCCAGCAAAGGATAATTTTCTGCCTTGTTATAACTCTGCGTTAATTTGGCAAAATATTGTCCGATATTAAATTGAATACGAATCACAGGTATGCCATTGAATTCTACTATGTATAAAATTGTATCCACCGATGTTCATTGATGGATGCTTATGGAAGGAAACAATGGATGTGAGCACAATTAATTGACGCAGAGATAGTTGTGTGTGTGTAAAAGAGCACGTTCCATTCAGCTTTTCCCAACCGCCAATAGTATGAATAGTGTCTGGATCGCCTCATCCGAACTGAATATTGGCTTCAAATACATGCCAAATATGTCATCAAGGTTGAGACATAACAAAGTCTGTCCCAGAAGGATGCCATGGATGAATGCATAAAACAAAAAGACCATCGAATGCAGGTCTCTCAGGAACTGGTGAAACATTAGGAGGCTGGATGTGGCAGTTTCCTTGACTACATGAACATTGGTGTGAGATTTTTCATCTAATGATAACTTATAGAGATGAGGATATGTGAATTCAATACCACAGAATAATTGCGGATCAAGTAAAATTAAACAAAAAAAAAATCCATGACCATCTTGAATTTCTTGGAACATGGCCAAACTATCTAAACAGTGCATTACATCGCGACGCTCAGTAGAAGTCACGAACAGATACCCCAAAAGAAGACAACCATTCACCTGCAAAACGATATCACCTGACCCTCTGCTTAATGAACATGGAGAATTTCATCTCTTCTAAGCGATGAAAGATGGACTAGAGGGGTAACATTTTTACTGGCAACGGTGCATTGTTTGGTGCTCAGAAAAGACGTGACTCGCCTGAACAGGCACAGTTTTAACGAGTGCAGACTATGCGAAAAAATTAGTGGTTTGTAGCTGAAAAGGGTTGTAAACAAACATTTCAATGGGTATCCCTTGTAACTGTTGTAATCTGGTTCCTGTCTTAATTGGCTATATATATATATTATAGTGTCCATGGAATTGAATAGGAGATATTACACACACACACACACACACACACACACACACACACACACACACACACACACATATATATATATATATATATATATATATATATATATATATATATATATAGATAGATAGATAGATAGATAGATAGATATATATATGTATATATCAAACAACTGTTGCTTGGTGGGGCAAGAGGTTGTCATAAACATTATAATCTCGACCTCTTTAAGTCTAAACATAACCGTTGCCTTTTCTACAAAACCACATGAACTTCACATCTTGCATCTTACACTCATAGAACACAACACAGTAACCGTCTACTTTGAGTGGCTCTTGGTCCTTGCATTGATCGCAAATCAGTATTATATATGCGTGTATATATATATATATATATATATATATATATATATATATGTGTGTGTGTGTGTGTGTGTGTGTGTTTTTGCGTTTTTGTTTTTGACTACATAGGAAATGGTATGGACTAGGTGAAACAAAAATAGTATTTTGTCCTAGAAAATTTAATTCTATCTGTTATTTTACATCTTTTATCTTTTAATTCTGTGGAAGTCAGTAGGAGATTTATTTTGTGTGCTACACACACACATGCACACACACACACACACACACACACACACACACACACACACATATATATATATATATATATATATATATATATATATATATATATATATATATATATATATATATCAAGTATGTACGTATATTTAAGAGATAAAATGTCGGAGGATGTTATTAAGTCTGGTAAAAATAGCGGAACAAATTTCTTTGACAGACTACCCACACGAGAATTCAAAATTACTTAACTTTATTTATTCCGCATATCAGAAAAAGAGAATTAATAAAGTGTGTATTTATTCTGCTTAACTTAATTTTGAAGCCGTAGCCACAATATTAAATCAAAAACTTATGATCGATCTTACTGTGTGATCAGTTTGAAAATTTAGGCGAGGCACTCAAAGAAAATCAATAAGAGGTGGGGAGTAGTGTGGCTGATAGTAACTCAGTTCTACAAAATATCATTGATAGAAATAATACTAGTGTTCGTATTAGTCTTCTGTTAGTACTGAGAGGTAGTTGAATGCTGCCCTATTTTATTTCCTTAATATGCGGCAAGTCAAATTTTAGTAAAAGTCAAGTTGCTTTTTAAACATCTCATTAAAATAATTAAAAGTATTTTCTGCTTTTAGTTATAATTGCGTCAATTACAAGCACATTTATTATTTGAAGGTTGTGGAAGTTACCCATAGTAGAGGGTACGATATAAATACATCCCACATATACCTACCAGAAAAACTTCCCACATAATGGTAAGACATTAGCTAGATGATGACACCGTTGTCACTAATGCCTTACCATTATGTGGGTGGAATTTCTTGGAGGTATTTCTTTCTCAACCTGTACTAATGGAGTAAATTTACTATAGTTTTCCAATTTTCGGAGGCGCCTTTTTAGTCGCATAATTATTCTATAAAATGCAAGGTTATAATTTTATTCGTTACTTCTCTAGATAATTTGTAAGTTTCCATAAATATAGTTATCTTATTTTGCGCTTATGGCCAAATATGATAACCAAAAATAATTCTTTTAAATATTGGCATTTTAATATTATTTTTTTTCAAAAGAAACTTTGGCTTTTTTATTTACTCTATAAAGAACTTAAAGAAGTTACAAATCAATATATCACCAAAAAATCAAGAACTAAAACATATATGTACAATATTTTAAATATCTAAATTATTTTAAATGGGATTTTTGAAACTAATGCTGTAACAATGCCCCACAATACTAATGGACGGCATCCTCGGTAAGATGCTAAACAGAATCCAACAGCAAGTCTTTTAATCAGGAGGTTTTGAGGATTATGAAATCACCTCTAATTTGTTGGTGTTCCCGGGGTCAAAGTATTATGAAAGTGTAAAAATAGGTTTAAATACCAGCAATACGTTTACGTAAAAAATTAATACCTGCTGGAAAAGTTTTGAAAAAATAGATATTACCAGCAATACTTTTTTGAAAAAAATTTACCAGCAATACACTTTTGGAAGAAGATATTACCAGCAATACATTTTTGAAAAAATATTGCCAGCAATAAAAATCTTTTCGGCATTAAATAACCCATTGAGATTGATATACTGTAAAACAAACCAAACCAAACCAAACCAAACTAACAAACGGTTAAATATAACCCATACAAAAAAAAAAAAACAAAAAAAAAACGTTCATATTTTTACCAAGTTTTATTGTATAACTTTCATCTTTTATGTTGTTGATTTTGCTGGTAATTTTATTTTTGACTGTTTTCAACTGTTACATTCATCGGCTTTAAATTACAGTATTTCGCAATAAAATATAATAAAGTCGATTCGCATCTTATAACCCAATTACTTTCTCGAAACTTTAGCTAGAACTTCATATAAAATATAAATACATGAAAAGGAAGGAAAATATTTAATCTCAAATAACGCAATCTATTCGCATTAAATCATTTCACGCAAATTTTGATATACCCCGAGTATACTGAACTCTATATTTTTGTATTAAAAAAAAAACACCAAAAAAAACCCCCCAAAAAAACCCCAACTTTTTCCTCAAGGGAAAACTTGTGCCGTCGAAACTTTTGATGATATTTTCGAATCGCAAGCCAAAAGGAACCGTAATCAAGAGTTATTTAAAAGGTTTTCCTTATTTCTTTTTTTTTTTAATTTTCCTTTACTTTTAAAATTCTTTCTTTACTTATTTTTATTTATATTACAAACTTTCCCTAACAATTTGTCCTCAATTACACTCACAACCTCAACTTTCTTCGAGCAAGTACATTTTAAATCGTCTCCTTCTTTTTATGACTTTCCAATTGGCTACTTGATGTCAAGAGTTTCCTGGTCTTGAAAGCGCAACCAACCATTGTGCCCTAAGCCTCCTGCCCGACAAGTCTTCACGCTCCACCCACTTTCTATAATTAGTCTTCTCCTTATTACTTTTCAGCACTTGGCCAAGGGGGACTATCTCTACACGCCTTCCATTCCCCAGTGAAACTTTTTATTACCTACCGCGTTTATCGTCTCCCTACCCTCACATCCATCCTTTTACATGCTTAAATTTGTCCACCTCCTCTTTTCCTTTTCTTCTTTTTCGTTTTCTACAACTTCTTTACTGGATTTAATATATCTTTTACACTTCTTCTTTATGTGACCGTCTATTAGATTTTATTTTCTCTAATATTCTATGGTTTCATTCCAGTCTATCTATCTATCTATCTATCTATCTATCTATCTATCTATCTATCTATCTATCTATCTATCTATCTGACTGACAGTATGAAATTGAATGAAAAAATGGAATACATCCAACGTAACGCGTTTCGTCATTTGAAAGAAATTCTTCAGATGAATAAATGGTTTTATTGATGGAATCACATATAATAATATAATCAAGGATAAGAAACGCAATGAATGTTTGTTACATCATGAGGAACACTGAAGATGCAGGGACGCTTAACATTATCTTTTTCATTTTTTCATTCCATTAGTCTGATATATAGAATCTATCTATCTATATCTGAATAAATAAATACATACGTAAGAAATCCAACAGTATTTTTTTAAAGTTGCCACTGCATCATTTATTCGGAAATATTTAATTTCAATTTTTGTTTTATTTCTGTAGCCTATCTTTCTTACGTACCGATTTATCAAGTGTGGCCTTTTTCTTTTCTTCTTCTTTTTTTTAATTTTTTTTTTTTAGATATTTTTACTTTTTATGAATATTCTTCTTTTCCTATTTGTTCTCCTTTTTTTGTCCTTACTCCACCAAACCTACACAACTTCAATCCCATTCCGGTTGGTTAGGACTTCAATCAGAGTGGGACCCGAGGTTACCGGGTCGATGGTTGGCCCCAACATTTAAAAGGTGGTTTCATATTCCACCTCGTAAATCTAGCCGTCATGTCCAAAGGCACCATATTCCCACTGTGTCTTATATCCAAACCTGAGGATATAGACAGATAGAGACTTTCACTCAGTTTGGGAGGAAACGAAGTGGGAATCGTGAGTAGCGAGAGGGAAAGACGAGTGACAAAATGGAATAATCATGAAAGAAGAGGAGGGGGGTAAGAGAGAAGAAAAGGTTTTAGGAAGTAACAAAGACGACATGGCAATGAAATTAAAATAAGCATACATTTTTATGTGTGGACACACTGGTGAATGGGGAGCTTGTATTTTTGAATGTATATTTATGGACAAATACCGCTCCAATACACTCACACACACACACACACACACACACACATATATATATATATATAGTGATGGTTTTACATACATATACACACAAATACACACACACACACACACACACACACGTGTGTGTGTGTGTGTGTGTGTGTGTGTGTGTGTGTGTGTGTGTGTGTGTGTGTGTGTGTGTGTGTGTGTGTATGTATATTGGAAAGTAAGGGAAATAGAGCATTCAAAATGCCCCTACTGTGTGAATGTTTGCCGTTTTTCACAGATTTGCTGGCTCACACACATGTGTGTTTGTATGGATACAAATTTAAGTATTACTGTTGCTAAAATCTTGTGAGATTTTATTATGCAAGTCAATCCTTTTATTTTATAATTGGTATTAGCAAAATTTTTGGGCCAAAATTTAGATTAAACCTGTATTTATAATGACCAAAATATCTTGAGACTGTCAGGAGAAAACATCTATACTAAATAACAATATATTTTTGCGTTTCAGGTTTTATCATGCAAACAATCGAAGTACAGCATATTCTTTCTTATTTATAAATTAATCCAAAAGCCAGATAGCAAAAGTTATATACAGAAATATATAAATAATTAAAACAATATTCTAAATACCTTAATATTTTTTTTTATATATCGCATCTTTATATGGGAGTCTAGTCATTATATGAACCACATTAGTCATTTTACATAGATTCTTTTGCCTTTTCTATTCTTTTCATTTTAACATTAATTGCACTATTTTGTAATTACTTTATAGAAAGCATTTTTATTTGATATTTGGCTATATTTCTGAGATGAGGTATTATGTACACTATTTACATTGTTCGAACTATCGTCCTCATCCTTGTTGCCATATTTATCACAATGTTTCGACCGTTGTACGTTCCAGCCTTCTTCAGGTGTTTGGAACGTCGAACTGAACACTTTATTTCGCTCACTGTGTACATAAAGCCTCTTATAAGAAATATTATATTATTATATATTATATAATTATTTATTATTATATTATATATTTATTATATAATTATATTTACTATTATCTACATTGAGATTGAAGTTCTCCTTTTTATGCTGTTATTACAATGTTTCAACCATTGTTCTTTCCCACTTGTTATTCACGTAGTTGTCGATCAAATTATCTCCCAAGAAATTTCGAACATAATACTTTATTTAATTTATGGTGGCAGATAATTCATCTGTATCTGTCTATATTTCTGAGATGCGGTATTATATACACTATTTACATTGTTCGGAATATCATCCTCATCTTTGTTGGCATATTTATCAGAACGTTTCGTCCGTTGTACACTCCGGCTTTCTTCAGGTGGTTGGAATGTCTAACTGAACCCTTTATTTCGTTCACTGGGGTAGACTGTTCTAGTTCCACGTGCCATGTCTGATGTCAGTTATCAGTTATCTCCTGTTAATTCTCCGCCCCAAGTTCTCCACCGCCTTAACCAGGTATAGAACTCTCACTCTTTGGGTCCTGTCATTGGATCTAACTAACGCCTTTATCCTTGAGGACACATGGCACAGTTGATTTTTATTTCATTATTTTTTTCCATTCTTACTCATTTCTTTCTTAAGGATATGTCATATTTTTATTATAATATAACCAAGAGGGGCTCGGATTCAGTCGATTAATTTGTAGTCTTTCATACCAAACTTGGCATGATAAGTAATAATCTACTTTGCAGAATCTTAAGTAGCAATGCATTTAGCTTAATTCTTGTTGCTTCTGAGCTGTACCAATGAAATATGTATTGTTCTAAAACTGACGAAGATTCGCAGTATTTTTCTTGTTAACATCATTTGCACGGCTTATCATTTTCATTGCCTACAGTACGAAATCCGAACATTACTCAACATCTCTCCTATTCTCCTCCAGGTCCTGTTGATTGAATCTTTCCATGAGATGCAGCCCATCCATTAGTTCCAGCCATTCATCTCTAGACATTACTATCGAGATACCAGTTTTCATAAACTTCTGTCTCCAATTTACACATCCCTCTCTGCGATATTTGCTTAAAGATAATACTTTGGTTGCTTTCATGACTTTAGATAATGTTTCTATTATCTCGTTTCATTTCATGGCCTGAAGATTGCGTTCCAGCATGAAACAGACGGACGCCACTCGGTGTTAACCTCAGTGTCCACTTTTGTGTTAACATACGCTCTATCTCTGATATTGAGCACTTTTACCCATAATTATAACATATCTTAAAATTATATTTTTATCATATTACCTCTTGATAAACTGAACGCTTTTGCTATATTTATAAACTATCATGGACATTGCGAAAGATCTAAGCACGGCTCATTTTTAAAGAACATAACCAGACCACCAGCATCCGACTACAAACTGAAATTAATATATATATATATATATATATATATATATATATATATATATATATATATATATATATTTAGTTTATGCAAAACTAGGTAATCTGCATGGGTAGACCCAAGGAGGAAGATATCTGGAGTGCTCAATGTAAAATTCAGAGCCGATAAGTTTGAATAAAAACAGACTACTTTAAGGTTCCATGTAATAAGTTATTTCACCACAACCCCTTTAACAGGGCTCTAAAGTGGTCTGTTTTTATTCAAAAACTGAATCAGGTCACAACAGCAAGAGGGATCATCATTTGACCTTGGATCGAAATTCTTTTTGTTCAAAGTAGAGTTCAATGCTGTTATAAAAAAAAACCTGTGAGAATTCCAGTAATATATATTTAATCATTTCTAAGATACTACGGTTCAAAGCTTAATCTAACAATTGGAAAATATTGGTGTTACACGATTTGGAGAATTTTGGTGTTGCAACTGGCACACACACACAAATATATATATATATATATATATATATGTGTGTGTGTGTGTGTGTGTGTGTGTGTGTGTGTGTGTGTGTGTGTGTGTGTGTGTGCGCGTGTGTGAAAAGGCTTGAACTGGATTAATATAAATGATTTTATCAGCCGAAATTCACCGAATAAACACATGGTATATATATATAAATATATCCTGAAAGTCTCCCCAACGTTTTGTTAACACCCTATTTTATTGAGAAAATATTGGTTAAACTAATGAAACTTGACAAAATGTGTCTGTTCATGTACTTATATATGCCCAAATAGAAAGAAGTGAGAGTAAATAATTTTGTTCGAAATAATTTGGATTTTCTAAACATTTCAGATTGAAATTGGGATAAGGACAACTTCAGTTATATTTCAGTTGATCTACCAACTTTGCTCAAATCTATAAATCTGAAACTGAAGCAAATGAAGGAGATGAAACTAAAACAGTGTTCATAATCACCCAAAATACAATAGTCATAGATTGGATGAATAAGCAATTCGATGAGAAGCTGGGATGATACAAAACTCGGGAATAATACAGACAACGATACGAGAGATTTGAGTTGCCTTCTTGTCAATCAATCCCCAGATATGTGTTGTTGACATGCAAATGATATACTGGGTGCGATATGTAAATTGTCTCCATTTTTAATTTTAATTTCCCGGATGCACATTGTTTGCTTTTAATTTTGTCGACTGAACAATATGATAGGGTTACTTGTGCACCATCTGTGAGAAATAGAGCACCATGATGCAATTCACTCTGTCAGAAATTTGGAAACGCCATGCTGTACTGCTTGGAATTTGAACCAAAACCCCAATATGAAACTATCTGAGTGGTTAGGTGTCAATCTGAGGTCTGTGCAGAGTATTCGGAATGAGTTGGACGTGTCTAATGGTGATTATGTAGGTGTTTGGTGTGATCACCATTGATGGCGACGTTATGCCATCATTCATCTTCCCACAGGGTCTCAGACTGAACATGGAGGCCTACATCAAGTTCTTTCAGGAGGTAGTGCTGCCCTGGGTCAAGAACGCCCTATATCTGGTAACAGGACTCTGTATCATACCCCGCAATCAGGTGAACCCAATCATCGCTGTCAGACAATTTCTGCGACCACATCACCCCTGGCCATTTAACTGCCCAGGCTGAAAACACTTTGGATTATTATGAATAGAGCGTAATTGAGTGAGTGAGAAATAATACTTCTTTTAACAACAAAGATGAACTGAAAACAAGGATTTTGTCTGCGTTCATCAACGTAAACAAGAAGTCCGTTCAGAAGAGCTGCAGTAAGTTCCGAAGTCGTCTGGGGGCTGTGGCTGAAGACAATAGCGAATTTATTGTATAAATTTAATCTTTAATATTTCAAGATATTTTTTGTGTGTAATTTTGGTAAATATACCTGAGAAAAGGAGATGTCTGTATTACTTTCATATTAACGTCATTTAGACGACAATTTATCCATCGCACTCTGTAAATGAAACCACAAACTCGACAAAATCCACATTAAATGTCTTTGTTTACGTTATGCAACAAAACAGAGCAGATGGATGTTTCGAGAATCGGCTGATAATGTGAGTTCAAAAGTACTATTTAGGGCTGTATTTAACCTGAAGTCCTACGTGACCGAATCGGCATATCTAATGACGGTTCCCCATAGGGAATGCACCTTCGAATCCTGACGGAAGACGCATATTTTATGGCAAGATTTAACGAATATTCAGTCCAGTAAGTTTAATTAGATAAAAATACTGTTTAATTAAATAAACAGGGCATTTACACGAATGTGAGTATTCGTCTAAAAATAACGTTTAAGCAAAACAAATTATATATATATATATATATATATATATATATATATATATATATATATATATATATATATATATATATATGTGTGTGTGTGTGTGTGTGTGTGTGTGTGTGTGTGTCTGTGTGTGTGTGAAGAAATATCGTTTAGAGATGTGCTCAATTTATGGGATAAAGTGCACAATATCAGAGATAGAACGTATGTATATATAAATATAAAAGTGAACGTTGAAGTCAGCACTCAGAAGCAAAAGGCTGTTTCATGCTGGACGCAATCTTCAGGCCGTAATATATATATATATATATATATATATATATATATATATATATATATATATATAACAGTACATATATGTGTGTGCGTGTGTATGTACTACTGAAAACCTTAGTTTTAGTGGATACTCATATATGAAACAGACATACCGTTTTTTTGTTTTTTTTAAACAGTGTGTATTACGTTTGTCTGCTTGTGCACTCAAGAAATCCTAATAAATAAAATGTGCACTTCGGCGTCAATTTAAAACACACTTAATATTTATCCTTTACTGAAAAATTTCCCCTAAATTCGTTAGCTTGCAGAAGTACAATGATCTAGCGTTTGTTTTTTGTTTAGCAAAATACAATATTTATTACTCACATTCACAAACACGCGCATGTGTGTGTGTGTGAATTATGTAAAGTTTTTATATGCCGATCAGTTTCACCATAATAGAATCGATATTTGTCAAAAAACTTTGGTAATGTTTGAATATATACTTATATAAGTTTATAATATCGGTCTTTATTAGAAATAAGGATAATACTATTTTTTGTTGATGCCAGGTTTCATTATATATGCTTAATGAGACACAGATGAATATAGAAATTCAAAATATACCTAATTAATGCAACGGCCCACATATCGAATAATAAGTTGTAACTTAATTATTTATTAATATATATATATATATATATATATATATATATATATATATATATATATATATATATATATATATATATATATATATATATAATATATATATAAGTATTACTTAGCAGTTAATATGTATTCTTTGGTATTTTTATGGTTTTTTCTATTAGTCTTTTATTTACTTAATACTTTTGTTTCGACTTTTGTAGATGTTTTATTATTTTCAGTGCTATTCTTTGTCGGAATATTTCCATTCTTATATGCATCTCTTTAAAACAAACCGTTAAATTATACTAATATTATACTAGTATTTAATATTAATATTAATTAATAATAATTATACTAATACTAATAATGATACTAATAATGTATTAATATATGTAAAGATTGGGTTCCATTCTATGATTTTATTTTCTTTGAAATCTTTTCTTAAAAAATGTATGTTATGATCAGGTTTGCAGATCAGGGAAGAGCATTTTCTACAGGAATATGCTCGAGCTTAAAGCTTCTTGGTTGTGACTTGAATTCAGAAAACGTCTTGACCAAAAGTTAGTGTACTTCACTGCATTTAACTTGTCTCCGTCCAAGAATACGAACTGAATTTTAATTTTACTGCCTATAATACGAAACTAAATTATTAATCCACGTCCACAAGTAGAATTGTAATTCTGGTGTAAATATTGTAACTATTTCCTTAAATGCTACGACGTCAAGCCCAGAAATTACGTTTATCCTAATCACTAAATATTATTGTTGAGAAATCAGTTCTCAGTTGTTTCTCCATTCCTTAATTTTCTTGGTATTTATTTAAAGAATTTAATTCGCTTGCTTCATGTATTTATCAAACATCTTAATTTTCCTTTTAGAATTGTAACAGCTAATTCGTAAAAGTTTTTCAGAAATATACTTCTTTTCACGATACATTTCACGATACTTGTCTATAATTTTTATCTGTACTATTTAAATTATATTTTATCTGGACTATTTCATCAATTCTTTCGTTTTATCTTTTCTGTGATCGCACTTTTCCAAGTATTTTTTCTCTAACACCTTGTAACTTTACAATATCAGATTTCTCTTTCGTGCTTATATATATATATATATATATATATATATATATATATAAACGAAAAATGAAAATAGATATGCATCTATACCTATACGATTAAATATATTTATTTGCAAGACGAAGAACAATTTTCAAATACTATGTAAACCAGGTTACGCCAAAAAAGTGTTTATAGTGATCATCACTTTTGATTGCATTGGCAAAAGAGTGTTTTGCGTTAACTTTTCATTTAGTAATTTTAATTTCGTTCATGACATCCTAATTAAGAACTAATCAAATTAATTGCTATGTAATCATTAATTAAATGTAAATGTAATATGGCCGTTTAATATTAATACTAATATAATTAGGCATTATTATTAAATCTTTGATTACATTGGATGAAATAACGGAAAGCCTATCAGATTTCTCAATTGAAGGGATACTGATTAACGCGCTTTGTGATGTCCTTGATTAGTTTTCAAAATGTAATTGATTAATTTTCTCATAATAATTAAAAGCTAATGTTAATTTCATTTCTGTGTAAATTATATTTTTCGCCTTATTAAATTGTGTTCTGTTAAAATTGCACATTTAAATTTTCTATATGCTGAAGATTTTTAATGCAGGTTAATATCAATGTATAAATCTATCTATCTATCTATCTTGACAATTTAATTGTTTTATTTCCGAGCCTCAAAATATTGACCGAAATACATTTCGTTGATATTGTTCATAATAAAGAAGGAATAAAGAAGGAAGAAATAAAAAAAAACAAAGTAAGAAAGCATGTAAAAAAGAATGAAATAAAATTAAAGTGGCTAGTCGGGTTGCGTAGATCTGAGGCATTTCAAGCTCGTGACATACATAATAGGCAATGTATTTCTTGCTTTAATTGTAGAAATGATCTTTTAGATATCTCTAATGATTTTTATTCAAATAACACCTTTCTATTTCAACTTATTGTTTTTAAATTCCAATTATGAATAATATTATTCCGTACAGTATAAGTGTTTAGCAGAATGTATCATTTGGAAAGGGGCAAATTAAATTTAGCAAGACTTAAAGTCGGCGAAAATCAAACAAAGTGGCAGCATTAACTCGTCAACTGGCGAAGGGGGAAGAGTGTGTCTGGGGTAGTGTTGAGGAAATATGATATCAGTTAGTACTACTGATCATAAACAAGCAATAACATTCAAAGACAAAGAGAAATACAAAAACACAGACAGAGCGATACATAAGCACACTTACGCATAGACATATATATATAATCATACTCAACATAGATACAGACGTTTTACATGTCAGGAAAAAATAAAAATAAAAGTTTAATTTGAGAGAAATATTACAATTAATATTAAATAACTTTTTTTTTTTAAATTTCATCCACAGTGATTTAAAAAAAAAAAAAAATATTCCTTAGAGTAAAGGAATCATTTTAGCATCTAAGTTATACCAACTGAATAATTTGTTAAAGATTGTAATGAGCCCGACAAACACAGATGATATTGAGTCACTACTATGTCATTCATATCTATCTATCTATCTATCTATCTATCTATCTATCTATCTATCTAACCCAGTCCATTAATATCTATTTATCTGTTTGTGTATTCATGTGTCTGCATTATGCATTCGTATGACTGCATAGATTTTACACACACAGTCTACACTTCGAAATACGCAAAATTATTATCTTTTAATATCAGCAAATATATTTAATTTTCATTTAATTATTTTAAATATTGAAATTTTAAAATCAAACCCACCATCATACATGGAAACAAGTTATTTAATTATATATTTAAAAATATGCATTGACACTGGCACATGTAGGTATGTGTATATGCACACATATATCTATTCAGTAAAAGATATTTAAAGGAAAGGATTACATTAGCTATATTTAACTGTGTACAGAGGCACGCAGACATACGCATGAACACGCAAAAACAAATCTATTTCTAAAGAATGATTTTTTAAATTTAAAACTTGCTTCTTTTTAGTAAGTGCATTATATATATATATATATATATATATATATATATATATATATATATATATATATCTTCAATTGTCCAACTTCAATTCATTTTCATTGAGTTATGTCCGAAAACAATTATTTTTTAATAATTTTTCTAATTATTAGTCTTGTATTTTCTATAATGTTCTAATAATATACATCTATCTATCTATCTATCTATCTATCTATCTATCTATCTATTATTATTATTATTATTATTATTATTATTATTTCTTTATCAAATTTCTTTCATTGGCTTACATTCTGACAGAAGCATACGTAGACACACTTTATTTATTTAGTACACACACACATATGCGTGTGTATATATGTATGTAGGTAGAGGGTATGTGCCTGTACGTGTGTGCCGATATGGGAGTCAGTAAGTTCGATAAGTATTTTACATATGAAATAAACAGTTATTTTTTAACAAAAACTCTTTATATTTCTTTTCATCTGTGAATATTATTCACCTGACAGTTAAATTTTCAAATCTAAATTCAACTAGTAATTACGTATATTGAATTAATGAATCTTGTCTTAACCAGTGTTTGATTCAATCACTTATTAGCCAAGCATATATTGCTCTCAATCGTCATATACTTTGTCCTTGATTTTTTTTATTGTTTCATTTTTCTTAGAAACGGAGTGTCCTTTTATTAGAGAGTTCAGCAGCACCATTGTCTTTTGTTTTCTTTTCAAAAGCCTGTTAATTACTATATTATATAATCCTTATTTACACTCATAACCATATAATTACTTTAGCGTAATTAGTGCACAGAATGCTAAAAATACACCCAACTTCGCAAGGATAGAATAAAAATAAAGGCTAAATAGAAAAAAATGTTGTTGTAAAAACCTTGTTTTTAGTCAACGCTATTCTTTACATCTGCTGATAAGCGAAGCATGCAATATGCATATTGCGTGAGTCTTTGATCTTTATAGAAAAGGATTTAAAATATTGGAGGACAAAGGGAAAACTCAACTGTAGAGGCCAGGGTATTTGCACCCATACAGGCACGCAAGAATATCTTCGCCGAAGCGAAAATGCCTCTATGCATGCAGACAGTAAGTCTGTTACTATTCTTGTGCAATAAATAATATTCGTTTCAGATTAAGGCAACAAACCGTCTCATATACATTATTCATTAAAAATAACTAACAATATACTTCACTTAATGATTTCTTGTGTTTTTCTTGTATGCAAATAAATATTCTTTCTCATTAAGCGGATATAAAATAGATCTTATGGTTGTTGGTTTTTTTTCGAATGTTCTAGGCTAAAATCTTAAATATTTTCAAGGATTTTAATTGGGCAATAGGAAATGGCGCTTAAGTTGCTGGGACGAAGATATAAGCCATAATCACTTAGAAAAGTGAAGATAGATAGATAGATAATGAACAGATTGAGATAGATAGATAGATAGATAGATAGATAGATAGATAGATAGATAGATAAGAATCAGGAAGATGTAGATAGATAGATAGATAGATAGATAAGAGCCAGGAAGACGTAGATAGATAGATAGATAGATAGATAGATAGATAGATAGATAGAATGATCTAAGAATCCCTGTCACACAGAGATATTTTAGTAAAAACATTTCGTTTTAGTCACCTTCGACAGATAGATAAATAGATAGATAAATAGATAGATTTGAATAAGTTGACATAGATAGATAGATAGATAGATAGATAGATAGATAGATAGATAGATAGATATTATATTCTGCTTGGGTAGACTAAATTCTTTACCTATCTATCGATCTATCTATCTCGATGTTCGTCTTAATCGACAACTGGAATAAAATTTAAAACCAAAGTAAATGTTATTGCTTGAAACTTAATATATCTTAAGACAGAATAGATGAATAGATAAAGAACATACTGAAATAGATAGATAAAAAGATAGATAGATAAAGAACATACTGATATATATATATATATATATATATATATATATATATATATATATATATATATATATATATATATATATATATATATATATATATATATATGAAGAAAGAAAAGAAGACCACGATATATATAATAGATAGATAGGCAGGAAGATTAATCTGCTTGGGTGGGTTGTATATATTCTTATTTATCATCAGCGAATAATGAGAAGTCCGGACACCTCGACGTGGTTCAATGGTTAATTTTTTAGCTAGAAAAATTGCCACTGACGAGTGGGTTCAATCCTCACTGGCTGCTCCATACTTTAGGCCTAGCGTCACATATAAGCTACGCTAAGATATTCATCACATGAGGAAGTCCTATGAAAATATTTATTGGCCAGGCAAACATATATATATATATATATATATATATATATATATAAACACTAACGGTATCTATGAAAAAAATCGATTGTTAGACAAAAACATTTATGGTATTGTAGATAAATACATGTTACAAAATCTTTGCTTTTGCCTTAATAAAAAAAGCATAGGAGGACGAAAAACGTATAAGTTTTCCTATTATCTTTATTCATATATATGTGTGTGTGTGCATGTGTTTGTGTTTATATATATATATATATATATATATATATATATATATATATATATATATATACATTTCATTGAAAACGACAGACAAGGTTCTTTTATTTTTATATACAATGCGATCTAATAATTTTTTTTCTTTACGGATGATAAATTATATAAAAACTGTCCGAATGTTCTTTTTATCCACTCGCTTTCGGCTATATATTTAGCCATTTTCAAGGATTATATTTTAACAATATCTTGACCATGTTTTGAAAAATTAAAACATTTTATAAAACATACTTACAACAAAATATTTCTTATTTTACCATTTAAAATATAATCCTTATATTTCCAATGTACCCTCTTTTTGTATGAATTGTATACAAATTATATTAAACGAAATAACAATTAAATATAAAATAAATATCATTATTTTAATCTATTAAAATACCTGACTAATTTTGTATTTTTCATATAATTTTAGGTCCTCACCGGAAAAGAGGCCGACAGACTTACACCCGCTATCAAACATTAGAGCTGGAAAAAGAATTCCATTTCAACCGTTACTTGACACGGAGACGCCGAATCGAGATTGCGCATGCGCTGTGTCTAACTGAGAGACAGATCAAAATATGGTTCCAAAACCGGCGCATGAAATGGAAGAAAGAAAATAAGGCAGAAGTGCCAGTAACAGAAAACAGCAAGCCGCAACCATAAAATGAAAAAGAAAAGGGAAAATTTGGCTCCAAAATGGGGTTCACTTTTGTCATAAGCAGATGACAGCGTTAAAAAATAAAAGTAAAGTAAAAAGACAAAAACAATTCTAATGAATAAAATTAAAAAAGCCTGTGAAAATTTGATAAAA
>CAHIKZ030000380.1:222500-225000 GCA_903632075.3 Acanthosepion pharaonis | reverse complement strand
ACGACTGATGTATATACATACATACATGCACTCACATGTGCGAGCGCACACAAACACATATATTTATATATATATATAAGCATGTATATAAACATGCATATATGTATATAAATTATTTCTTGAATAAACGTTTTTAATTCAAGCGTTTTTATAATTACAATACTCGATATCAAGCGACCCAATATTAATAGTAATAAATAAGGTCAAAAGTTCATTCGTCTTGTCTCTAGTTGTGTATATAATATAGAGTATATCAACTCATCAATTCCTCTCATGAGTGGATATAATCTTCACGAAAATGTGTAAAGTCAAGATAACTTAAAATTTTAATTTATCGCACTTTTTCTCACACACACGCCCACTCTCTGTCTGTCTCTCTGTCTCCCTGTGTGTTTCAGTGTTTTTAATATATATATATATATATATATATATATATATATATATATATATATATATATATATATATATATATGCATGTATGTGTGTTTGTCTGTGTGAAAAATCATTTAGACTCATTGAATTACTGTCAGACATGCAGTAATGTTGTTTGATTTTTTTTTACTGGCGTATTTTCTTTCATCAAACCCCCCAAAACAACAACAAAAATTCCAGGTAATAAATATTGAATTTCATAATATCGGTTTTAATTTGTACAATATTTGAAAGACTAGACCTGCTGACCCATTTATACAGGAGAAAGTCTGAAAATATCACGATCATTAATATCTTCGTCACTTAAAAAAAAATCGTACATTCATCCACCCCAACCTACACCCATCTCTAACTCTTTCCCAACCTTCATACATACGTACATATATACATACATAGTTATATACGTACATATAATACATTCGTTATGTCATTCATATCCAGGTTTAAACCTGACGAGCCCAGTGTAATCTTTATTATATATTTGTCAGTTTCCAAGCAATTATTATTATTATTATTATTATTATTATTATTAAAGATATTATAACCCTATCCACCATGATCATCATTATCATCAGCATCGCCCTCATTATCACTATCACTAAATCTTGTTGGTTACGTGTACAGAATTCAGTTCATTTCTGCTGACATATTTAATGTTTTTTTTAACCCTCTCTCTGCCATATTCCGATATACATGTGTATTGATATTGAGATGATTTTTCGTAGGACGTTTCAGCTGAGGATATTGTCATCGTCAGTGAAAGCATCCTCGTCATTAGTTTGTCTTACTGTCATGTTCTTGGCTTCAGTTCGTTCCAGGGTAAACACCCCCACCCCACAATACATATTTAATTGTTCAACTGTATTTACTTCTTTATAAGCATTTTTTTTTTAAAACAAACCCCCACTCCGACTTTTTTTTTAAATTTCGCTTCTCCATTTTTCGTTGACAATAAAAAGTAAAGTAAGTGAATATTTCTTTTTTCTTGTCTTTGTAATGATGAAAAAAATGTCGTCTTATTTTTCAGATGGTCTTAGACACGGAATTCATTATATATTATAAATAAATATGACCGAAAAAAATATTAAAATTATAACTTAGTACGTGAAGACTGTCTAAATATTCTAAGAAAATATTTGTGGTTAGACTTATTTTACAGCTAAAGTTGATTGTTTTGATGTGATTTATAAATGTCTTTAATTTTATTTTCTTATATTCAGAGGCAGAGTATTTTTGTTATTCATTTTTTGGCGCGACACAATTAATATGGACAATTTCTGTTTTGTAGCTATCTACGCTTTACGTTTAGAAATAGTCTTACATTGGATGTGACAGACATGGATGGAATCCTGATCAGATTTCTTCAAGCACAGAAGAGAATTTCTATTGAGCTATTTTCACACAATACAACTTAGAAAACAAAAATATAGAAAATATGTTAATAATGAGCCCCTTAGTATGACTCATGAAATGGCTGAATACGAACAGGACAATAATAATAAGACCCACTCGCAAAGGAAAGCTGTATGAATATTAGGAAAAATTAATAAAAAAGTAACGTATTAGATCATCCTTGTGTAATACATTCAATGAAACATTTACAAGTGTTGCTAACCAAATATAGAGTTTTCAATAATAGGATGAATCTTTATAAACAATATCAGGAAATATCCAGGCCACGATTATACGCATTTTAACCGTAACTCTTCTCACATTTTTTAAAATATTATTTTTCAGAAATATTATATCCAACATTATCAAAGAAAGATAATGTTTAACTCGGAACTTTTACAGCCAAGTAAAATGCACAACTGTTAACATTTTAATTTTGACATATATTTAAATTTTATTACCGCAGATATTATGTTTTGTTTTGTTTTTTGTTTTTTAATAAAAGGACCTCTGCGGTAAGCTAAATGATAGGTGAAAAACAATAAAATATATTAGAATTTATTCTGATTTAAGATGTCCTATGGGTTAAGGTAATAAATATCAAGGATAGAGGGCATGTAAATATAACAGTGGGCATTTAAGTAAACAACCAGATGCGACAGGCTGATTCATACTA
>CAHIKZ030000380.1:212500-217500 GCA_903632075.3 Acanthosepion pharaonis | reverse complement strand
TATGACATAAAATATTCGGGGATTTAGATATATCAAATAAAAATATTAAGAATATCCAAAAATCATTAGTATAGTTTAGCTAATACTCGTTAAGTAAAGTCGGGTATATCTGACCCTTAAAAAAGCTTCTAAAAATAAAAATGCATAGAAAGAGATTCAATACAAAGCCAATTTATTTCTGCATAAGTTCTGAAAATTTTAAAGTAATGTCAAAATTCCCTGATTTTTAAATGTGGGTATCGGTTTTTTGGAGTCAAAGTAAGCATTATTTGGGGAGTACCTAATTATTTATGTTTTTAATATTTCAGTATATTTTGTTGTAGTCTGCGAGAAAACTTGTTTATAAAATAAAATTATATATATAAAGCAACGAATATGTAAATATTAGATACCCGTACATTTTTACATAGGTACCTTCATGAGATCGCTAAAAACAGAGCTTGACGAAAACAAAAATTTTAGCGTCTAAATGTTTATGTTTTTATTAAGAGGAAAGATCAAAGTATTTTTTAATTATTTAAAAAAAAAATCCTTCATTTTAGAACATTCTAAATTTTGATAAAAAAATACAAAAAACAAAACAAAAAAAACAAAACATGTTTCTCTTTATATCACCGGAACTAGAAAAATAACATAAAATTTTAGCGCATTTTTTCTGTATGACATATTAATTTGAAAATCTTGCAAAAATAAAAATAATTGTCTGATTTTAGTGAAAATTTCAGAAACTATTCATAAATGATGAAACTTATTATAAATATGTTTTCCTTTTTTAAAGTCATAGCAATATTTTTTTTTTTTCTTATGTATTAATACCCCCCCCCCAAAAAAAATGTACAAATACTCTATAATTTCAATTTTGGGAATATTAGTGATTATATTAGTTAAAAGCTCAAGGCTTTGAGGAAAACCAAATCATGTTTTTGTTGTTTTTAAGATGGACCTGAAAATCAGCTCTGAATTGTAACATACAAAACTCATTAAAACAAAAATATTATTTAATTTCCAAAGCTTTTAATTGCTTTTATTTATTTCAATGAACATAGACAATATTGTCTGAAAGCAAAAAAATATTTCGATGACAAATGAATTTTTAAAACAATTATTTTTTATTTCTGAAATATTTTATTATTTTTACATTATGTTGTTAATTCTTCTAAAATTAGGGAAAAGCTTGTAGAATTTAACGAATGTTGTTGTTAAGTAGATATATATTTACAGATTATAATTTCCAAAGCTTCTTACAAACTAACGAACAACAGTATATAAAAAAATATAATTTGTGTCAATAATAACACTGTAAATCTAAGGAAGAACGGAAGTATCATGCGTGCAATAAAAAAAACGTCACGTGGATTGAATCTTCGTCTCGTATTTAACTCAAATACTGGATTTTTAATACAATTATTTGTTAATTTTTTTAATTATAATAGATTTTTACATTGAAGTTGTTAAAATATTATAAAAGGAGTTAAAAGCCGCATCCAGTTTCGTAAATGTTCTTTTGAGATAGATTTATTTTTGCGAAACACGTGTGGAGAAGTAAATTTGATTTTTCAATTTCAACTGAGAGGGGTACCTAAAAGAATCACTATCACCTTATGAAATTTAAATTTGTATTTTATGCAAACTTCTTATAAAATTTAATAAGAAAGGTAACTATGAATTAATTAGATACCTTTCTCATGATATTTAATCTCACTCTGAACAGTCTTATTTTAATTTCTTTATAATATATTTTCCATAAAGCATCGTAAACGTAAAAGTGAAAGTTAAGTACAAAAAAAATATATATATATAAAAGTTAGAGGGCTGAAAGTTTTCCTTTAAAATAACGAGGTAAATCACATTTTCACTTAAATCTAAATAACTTCATTTCTTTCCTTCCGTAGAATGAATTATCCTCACGTAAGCTATCAAAACGTCATGAATGTCTTTCGTCACCTGTCAAGTAACGCGAAAGGTTATGACCTGCTTTGATTTATTTTCAAAATACGTCTTTTCGGCGCAGAAACTAAGTTAAGCTTGGTTCAAAATATTTAAAATAAACATTATAATTTCGGATTTTCTTAACATAAGTTTTGAAAAATTTATAATTGATTTTTAAAAGAATTTCAAACTGAGATTTTCATTTTTTTATAGTTTTAGTAAAAATGGCTGACATGATCGATTATCTGTCAAATTTGCTAACAAAAAGCAAGAATTGTAACGAAAATTTTGGACGTGCTAGTATCGATTAAAAAATGTAAAAAAAATACCCCCCAAATTCTTTGATCTTTCCTCTTAATAATAACATAAACTTTTAGAGGATAAAATTGTTTTCGGCAAGATTGGCGTGTTTTTCTTCATGCTATACTCGTTAGCGATCTTATGAAGTTACCTATTTTTACAGGATAATGTAACTAGATTTTGGGTGTTATATTTTCATGTAATAATTGGTAATCGTACTATTAAATCAAATCCGCATCTATCATGTTTATTAGATTCTCACAGAAAAAAAAAAACAACAAAAATCATTGACATTAATACGTTTGGATATTTAACCGTATCTTGAACTTTGAATTCATACCTAACATTATCAAGGAAAGCTAGCGAATAAGTGCAGTCTTCCCTGTCTAACTTTAGATACACACACACACACACACACACACACACACACACACACACACACACATACACATATATATATATATATATATATATATATATATATATATATATATATATATATATATATATATAGATGAAATGGAACTAATGTCTTTAATTTAATTACAAAATTAAATTCGTAGCTTTAGCTGCAATTTTGGAAAACAACTGTGGCGGAAAAAAACATATTTTAAATAAATCAATTCATAATATTAATGCTCTGTAAATTTACATTGAGCACTATTTTTTGTAAAAATAAAAATATCTATAAGAACACCTGATTATATATCTTACTATTTCTTTCTTTTTATTTATATATATACACACACACACACACACACACACACACACACACACACACACACACATATATATATATATATATATATATATATAAATTAATACATTTGTTTAATGGATTATATATATATATGTAAGCTAATAGCATTTGATTGACATATATATACATATATATATATATATATATATATATATATATATATATATATATATATATATATATAATAATATAATGTATGTGGTAGGGGTGATATATATGTGATATATATAGGTACCAAATAAACAAGCAAGTTATAAACTAGTTTTAAAGTGTGTTTTTTTTTATTATTCTTAGTAATTTTTTTTCTTTTAACAATTTTCAGATTTGATGGTGTACATCGGGATCAAACTTATGAAATTCTCAAATGTGTTTTTGTTCTGTTTTTTTCCCTCATAACAAGTACTGGCTATTATGTAAGGAAATATATCCCATAAAAAAGTATTCATACCTATTTATTTTCCAAACGTAATATTTATAAATACGAGGGACATCTTGATATCCATGCAGTTTTGTCTGAGTGGCTGTACAAAAGTAGATCGCCATTTTGTGTTTTTCTTTTTTTTTTTATCAATGCAGCGCCAAAGAACCTCTTAAAATAATTTGATAATTTTTTGATTTTGGGAAGTTGGTCGGATCGTGAACATTTCAACAACGCCTGAAAACTGTTTAGAAACATATTTGCTAAATATAAAATTTCAGAATAATTAAAATATAAGAGGACATTATCATTTAAAAACAAATATATTTTTAAGTGTAATATTATTAACAGTTAAAATAATAATCTATTTAACTGATGGAAATATGATTAACCAATGAAAATCAAGCAACATGAAAATAAATATACCAGAATTTCTTTTCCTCCATATCTTATTCTCATTTGAAGCTCCAATAAAAGTGAAACATGTTAGATTTATAAACGTTTTTTATTTGTTCTTTATTTTATCATGGTGTCGGATACCGAAACATATTTGATTTGCATATGATCTATCTATCTATCTATCTATCTATCTATCTATCTATCTATCTATCTATCTATCTATCTGTGTGTCTATCTATCTATCTTCCGTGGATGGTCAATCTTTTTAATTTTGATTAACGACCGAAATTTTTCTTCATTCGTGAGTCAGAATCGACCCGTTTTCAAAAGAATATCCAACTTTCCATATAAAGCTATTAAAAGTGTATTTTAATGTAAACGTCCAGCCAAAAAAAATTACATTGTTATAAAGAATGATTAATAAATATAATAAAATTACAAATTCATATTTAATTTAAAACACAACTATCAAATAAAGCGATTCTACAAAAAATATTTAAGATAAAACAATAGTCGTTGATGAAAGTTTTGTTCACATTGAGATTTCCGAAAAGAGTGCTCGTGTTATAGTCGACCTCGGAATTCTAAACCTAAAATTTGGAGAATTTAGTTATAATATTCTATTCGATATGTAATTGTTTGAAAATTTACTAACGTATTTATTTTAATTATCTCTTTGTAGGAAATAAGAAAGGTGGCAGAATCTAAAAATCTACGATTATATTAAATTACTACGCGTCTTGTGTGTTTCGCTGAATATGTCGTAATATCCCTCCACCTAGAAATAAAGAGTTTCATTTTCTCTCATTTTACAATTTCTTTTCGGAATCTCACCCTACGTGAAGTTTCTTAAACGATTTTTGCTCTGCTATATGGATGTATGTCTGATTTGCTATTATGACTTCATGCATTTTCTTACTTCGAAAAAAAAAAGGACGATAAAGAAAAGATGGCAGAAGTCAATATATTTAGAGAAACAAAAACAATCACATTTACAGGAAATTTACTCGGTGGAGAATGAAGACAGTTTTCCAAAACATTTTTTCAAAACATTTTATTTTCTTCCATTAAAAAAAACTGAACGATATTTGTTAATAATAAAAAGGATTTTTACAAAACTGTAATAATTAAACCATAAATGACACAAAAATAATTAATATTTCATTGACAATTGATATCATATTTTTTATATTT
>CAHIKZ030000380.1:65000-207500 GCA_903632075.3 Acanthosepion pharaonis | reverse complement strand
TGTTATAAAGCTGATTTATATAATTTATAAATCTATATCATATATGCATATATATTTATATGTATGTATATATATCTACATATATGCTTATATATGTCAATCTATGTATTCATGAAAACATACAGATATGTGCTGATACTTATATTATAATTTTGTTTAAAATTTTAATTTTAAGCTAAATTACTCAAAATTACTAATTGACACGATCAATTATACTAGTAACGTCTCTATTGCATACACCATTATAATACACATGATTATTTTTTCGCTCTGAAAAATAAAACATTTATCCTGATTAATTTAAATGATATCTATTATGTATTTCAAGAAAACTTTAAATATATTATCATAATGAAAATAAACATTGAGCGATCTTTGGGAGTTGGTTTTAACATTTAATATTTATTCTTTCAAATTCTGCATTTTGTTAAAAGGATCTCTTGGATTATACCTGTATACATACATACATATATATATATATATATATATATATTTTGAACAATAAGAAAATTAAAATTAAAAAAATTAAAAATAAAAATCATTAGACACACTGGGTTGTAGATTAATATTCTTTCGTTTTTTATTATTATTATTATTCCATTTAAATTCCTCGACTAGTTTCGACCAAATGGCCATCATCAGGAGGCGAAATATTTCTGCTTGCTGTTAGCAAGGAACTACAGAAATGAATGTCTTTTTGTTGGAAAAATGAACTTTTTATATATATATATATATATATATATATATATATATATATATATATATAAGTGTGTGTGTGTATTTAATAAAAAGAGATTTACATTGCGATGAAGTCGACTAAAATGAGTGCTAATCAGCTATTTGAGCTAATATATATATATATATATATATATATATATATATATATATATATATATATATATATATATATATATAAATATTAAATAATATAACTAAGTGTTGTCTATTTATTTTATGTAAAATTTTTTCGTAACGTCTGATAAGTTTAATGACATTATCGTTGAACGAAGAAAGAAATTCGCATGATCCCTATTTTTTTTATTACAATCTAAGCTTTCGGCTTACATAAGCCATTATCAAAGATGTCAATTACAACATTAGCTTAGATTGTATTAAAAAAAATATGGATCAATATTGTGAATTTCTTTCTTTGTTCAACGATAATGTCATTAAACTTATCAGACAGTACGAAAATTTAATAAAATAAATAGACAACACTTGTCCATGTTATTTAATGAAACGTTCATGAATGAAAAGATGCTGCCTAAATATACACAATATATATATATATATATATATATATATATATATATATATATATATATATATATATGTATTAGACTAAAGTTGATGAAAAAAAGGTTTTATCGTCAGAATGTTTATATAATTATATAGTGAAACGACCAAATTTTTTTCTGATTATTATATTAAATTTTCCAATCCTTTTCTAGAACGTTCGATATTTTGGTTCAAAATCAGGATTTTTTGCGACAGCGGATAGACCAAATATTAGTATGATTAAATTAGCGTCTTTTTGTCATTAAAAACTCATTGTCTTTGAAATTCTTGCAAAAATCAAATAATTGTCGGATTTTAATTTAATTTTCAGAATCTATTCCGATATGAATGGAATTATTTGTGAATTTTCATTTTTAGAAAAATCATGCCACAATTATATTTTATTTTACATCAAAATTTTGTGACATTTCGAGTAAATTAAATGTTTAGCATCTTCATATTTATATTAGGTAAATGAAACTCTCCTTGGAGAATTTAAATCACAAATTTTATTTGTCACCAGAAACTGCATTTACCGAACCTCTGCTCAATATCATAAAATAACAATGCAATGATTCTTTGCTTTGATAAATAAGGTTAATTAATAACACTTTGTCTTAAGAAAAATCAACTGCGATGTATCAAGAATTTTTAAATGTATTGTTTTCATTTTTTGCAACTTCAATTTTTTAAATTTTAATTAGAAAAACTTTTATATATTTTAAAATTCTGTATGTATTTCATATATTCTTTATAATAGATTAATACGTGAAAACTGTATTTAGTAATCATAAATGGAAAAGCTTAATGTAAATCATCACACTTAATTATTTTTAAAGGAATTTTGAATTCTTTTTGTATATGTATATACGTGCTGATGTGTATAAATACGGACAACGATACACGATATTATCTGAAAATAAGAGTGATAACTATCGTAAAATTAAAGCAAACATTTCTAAAATTCAACAAAACATTAGATTACGCAGAATATTTTCCAGAATTTTAAAGAATATTGAGTATTTAAGATTATATAAAAAGGCGCAGATATAATTTTTTTCAATTAAGTTTTATAGATAATTTCTGGGCAGAAAACATTAGATTTGTCATCAGGTTGTCAGGACTGTTAATGGGATTTTGCAAAATGCATTTCTTCGATAAAAGTAAATAATAATGTTTCAAATCAGATGAATTATACTTTAAATCAGCTAATATTCACCAAATAAAGTTACTAAAGCATGTTTTATTTTTGTAAGATTTTCTTTTAATAAAGAAATTTACATTGCGATGAAAAGAGGGCTAATTTGAGATAAACATTAATTTAACTTAGTCTTTGGAATGCAGCAATGTATATTGTTTACCGGAAAGATTAAATCTAATGTATAATTTAGAAATTAAAACTAAAATGAAAGATTCAAGAATGAGTTTTCATTTTTAAAATTCAATTTAAGCATTAGGTATCGCATTTTTTGCGGAGGTCCCTAGTTTAATAAATAAATGAAGCAATAAAAAATCTCGTATTAAATAATACATCTATAATATATATATATATATATATATATATATATATATATATATATATATATATAGATAGATAGATAGATAGATAGATAGATAAGTAATCCGTCTATAGAGCTATCAATATCTTCTTATCTGATTATATTTTCTATATCTTTGTACAGCTATCTCAGTAATACATACATACATACATACATATATATATATATATATATATATATATATATATATATATATATATATATATATATATATATAATTTTTTTCTCTCTGTCTATTTTCTTTGTAATAAATCATTGCTTCCATTTTTGTCCCTATACATAAGCAATTTTTGCTGTTCTTATTTCTAAAAGTTTATTTCTATCATTATCTTGGTTATCATACCAACGTAGTCATTCTAAGTTTTTGGCAAGATGGCGACGAGAAGAAGAGACAAAAGTTTTGTGGACGATAAAAATAATGATTCATGGCCCAGTAATCGGGAAAGAAGTGAAAAAAGAAAGGAAGAGTAGGATGATTTTGATGACAGTACCGCGTGTAAATTTCCTCTTGTATTTTCGCAAGGATTTCGTCCGATGTGATTTTTCCAGCTGTCAATGTGTTATTTCTTATTTTTTTTACCACTCGGCAGAATCAAGTCATGTGAGGACAGTCAGCTCCAAACAAGTATAGTACTTTCACTCTACAGTGTACTCATTTCACTTCATGATAGAGCAAAACCGAAGAAGATAGATAAATATATAGATAGATTTCGATCCACTTATATTCAAAAATTTACATAGACAATTTTCCATAAATATATGATGTATACTTTTCACATTTCTTTTACATACTCTTGCACATACGTATTCATATTAATCCTTCCCTACAATTTTTCATTTTATTTCTTTTATATATCTGATGTTTCAGGACTGTATATATACATATAATTTGACTGGTTTCAGTGTAACGCAAATTTAAATTCAAATTTAAATATCTCTGTCTATCGGTATCTACTCTAAACCACACAATTTTCTCGTTCAGATAAAAAAAATGTCTATAGGAGAGGCATTTTTATTCATGAATATCCGATTTTTGTAAGTTGCATGGAAAGCTAATGTAATAAAATATTTATGTGCATATCTGTATCGTGTTTGGGTGAAAAAATCTGCCTAACCTGTCTGGAAAATGTTACAGCAAGAGACAGTGAATTTTATATCGGTTGGGCCCTAAACTTGTCAACTCATAGCCTAACCTTTATGGGATGAGTTTACAAGAATTTGATATTAAACAGCTTCATTTCAATCTGTTCATTTTCTTATATATATATATATATATATATATATATATATATATATATATATATATATATATATATATATATATATATATATATCTCCTGTCTATTTCTATTTATATATATATATATATTTGTGTGTGTGTGTGTGTGTGTGTGTGTGTGTGTGTGTGTGTTTATGTCTGTGTATGTATGCGTGTTTGTGCGTGTGCGTGTACATATATGTGAATAACAAAAATAAAATGATAATAAATGTAATGAAACCTATTGAGGGACGTAAAAATTAATTCAACTTATATCATTGCAAACAATGTTCCTCCCAGTAAATAATCTAGTGCAACAATTATTGCATAAAAGTAATTTAATTTCAGCATATTAATCGCATGCTGACACAGAATTTTCTGATTTCTTACTCGGAGAAGAATTATTGTGTTAACTATAGAATGTGCATGATATTTTGATATTATAAACGTTTATTTATATATTTTAAAGAAATAATTAAAATTTAATATTTTCGACCTTTACAAATGCCAATCTCATGATCTCTAGAACAACTGAAAATCCAAATATTAGTTTCTAATATATATATATATATATATATATATATATATATATTTGTTTATTTAGGCAGCAAACCTTCTTTCATGCACATTTCATTGAATACGACAAGGTGCTTTGATTTAGCTTTTTATACAATTTCTCATACGATCTAATATTTTTTTTTCTTTTCAGATGATAAATTATATAAAAACTGTCCAAAAACTAGCCATTTTCATGGATGAAATATTTTAACGGTTAAATAAGAAATAGTTTTTTGCATGTATGTGTTTATATAAAGTGTTCATTCTTCAAAACACGGTCAAGATATTGTGTCCATGTTCATAGTTAATATTATTAATTATTTCAATTATTGTTAACCTTATTTTTTGCATGTCGATGATGCCGTTATATTTGTGTTGTCAACAGGTATGTTATGAATAGTGCCCGGTAAGTCCCAATGAATATTTAAATGAGATCTAACTGAGCTATGATCAGAAAGGTGTAAGTGAGTCTTCGTATCACACATGTTGTAGTGTGACCTATATATATATATATATATATATATATATATATATATATATATATATATATATATATATGTTGAAAAGTTATTACCCGAATAACATACAAAATAAATATTTTGTTGTATGGTCAAGAAAACGCTGATTTTGGAACATTTGTATATGAATATTTGTAAATTTTACTAATTTTACGTAAATCAACGAGTCAAGAATAAAAATCTTCAATAGAATGGAGAAAGCATTGGACGTCCGTTTCATCATTTTTGGGAACTCGTCAGTAGTACGCATCCGCTATCGAGAATCAATCACTGGCCGTTACGATACAACGCAAGTATCGTACCACTAGGCCATGGGGCCTCACTAACGAAAAGGAGGTGGGTATCTTCTTAGACTCAGTATAGCGCAACTAGTCCTAATTCTGCTGGTGATACTCATCCAAGTATACATCACCCACCAGAACCGATCCCAAGAATAACGTCTTCTTGCACAAACCGCTCCATGCAGACCATTAAACCTGGGTCAAGCATAAGTTTACATGTAAAATATATATATATATATATATATATATATATATATATATATATATATATATATATATGGGAAGTTTGTGTGTTGGTGCGTGTGTGCATTTCTGTGTGTGCATAATAATAAGTTTGGAAGTAAAAACATAACTGGAAAATTACAATATGAAAAATTACAATATGAAAATTACAATATGTAAACTTATCTTAGCCGACGTGTTTTCTATCCTGATATATTTATCAAGACAAACGATATATATATATATATATATATATATATATATATATATATATATATATATATATATATATATATATACTTTGGCTAATAAGCTATCTATACTGTTGTCATCACTCTCGTTGCCTTTATTATCTGCTTCATGAATCGATGAAATATTATAATTGACTTGAAAGGAAATGATTACAATGACTTTTTCATTTTTAGTCTACACTGGGATATACTCTCCACACAAATATGTTTCCGCAAACATAGCTTATATCTCCTGCTTCTGTTTAATATCCTTCTTGGATTTTGTGATTTTGCTGACAGATCTGAAGCCATATGAGGGAAAAGCGACATTTTTTATTCAATTTTTTAATGTCGGTTTCATCAAAGAGCATAAGGAAATTTTTCTCACTTTCTTTCGAGTTCATTTTGATATTCAATACTATAATTGTTTTTAAAAGTTCTATGGCGAAATGTTTACCACTTTTATTTCATATTTTTCGGAATCAGTTCTTTATTCCTTTCTTGCATTCAACACAAATTTCCCCTTTCATTAACAAATTTAGATAAAGAATACTATGATAAAATAATGCACTTGTTGACTTCAAACATCTAATAAAAATGTTTGAAGAATATTTATCATGCATCATATTAAATTAAAAATTGGTAAAATCAAATGGAATAATCTTTGTGTCAATTGCAGATTATATTTGTTTTTAACAATGAAATTCAATCTGTAATCCACACAATAAAATGAAACGTTTAATTATTACGACTTAATGTAGTTCACTTACATCTGTTTTAACTTTTATTAGATGATGTTAATACTCTAAAATTAATATTAAATTCAATTAATTATTACTTTTAAGTCTAAATTCGTATATTGATCAAATGAGGTAAATAGTAACATTTTCCCAAATTTGTATTCAACAAGTAAATGTTAAAAATCTTTGAGATCAATATTTGTGAGTGATATTTGCATTCGAGGCGAGGTTTTCCATATTCCTTTCAGTAATCCTTCCTATTTTCATCTGTTTGATTCGTTGATTTTCAAAGTTAATAGCTGAAATTCGATAAACTGGAAATAATTGCTGACCAGTATTCAGATCTTTGATGTGAGACATGTCTTGTACTGCACATTTAATGGATCGGTTTGAGTTGTTGGTCGTAATAAAATAGATCGCGTTTGGCGTACTGGAATTTATTGATAGACATTGATTAGTATTTTAGCGACTGGTCGACTCGATCTATCTCGTATTGATTATTTTCTTGGCTTATCGGGGAATTCCTAATTCTCACGGACATATTTCGGCTAGAACAAAGTCATTTGTAAATGAAAAGTTTAATAGTGCCTTTTTATAGCATAATAGTCAAGAATATTTGTTTAGTAGACCATTACTACTGATTTCAGCAATCGCACGGTCCCCAAACATTAGGCTTTGTGCCAGACGAAGTCTAGTTTGGATTATGACTCCGTCAGGCTAAAACGCAGATTCTCCGTTGATTTCGGAAAATTGATAGTATTTAGATGAGAAACCAGTATTTAGATGAGAAACCATCTTAGGTTGGCCACATGTTATAAACAGACTCTAGCCTTGCACCAGAGAAATAAAGAATAGTTTATAAAGATTTTGTAATAAAACTGCATAAAATACTTATTTCACGATAATCCTACATAATCAGAATATAATTTCGGAAAATATAACCCTAGTTATTAAATATTTTGTTAAAAAATTTGTAAAGTATCTGTCTATATTTCTGAGAGGAGGTATTATGTACACTATTTACATTATTGGGAATACTGCCCACATCTTTGTTGCCATATTTATTACACACTATTTACATTATTCGAACTATTGTCCTCATCTTTGTTGCCATGATTATCACACACTATTTACATTATTCGGACTATTGTCCTCATCTTTGTTGCCATATTTATCACACACTATTTACATTATTCGGACTATTGTCCACATCTTTGTTGCCATATTTATCACTTCATCCTGAGAAATATAGACAGATACTGAAGGATGTGATACATATGGCAAAAACGATGAGGACAATAGTCCGAATAATGTAAATAGTGTAAATTTGGAGGGATTAGTGTTCTCAAATGCTAAGTAATATCAATCCTTCTATATGGCAACGAATGCTGGACAATTAGCTAACAGATGAAAATGAGAATTGAGACAACCGAAATGTGATTCTACAGAAGGATGATGAGAATAACATGGACGAAACATGGGAGCATCGGAAAGGTTTTAAGAAAAAAAAATGTTCAAAAATGACATTTATTTAGAATCAAAGAAACTGTTGAAATATCTAAGTCACAGAAAGGGGTCTGGGCTAAACATCGAGTGACTTACTTAAGGAGCTTTTGTGAATATAAGGTATAGGAAAGAGACAAACATTGCTTTGAGCTACAAAGGATAGGAAGATGTGGAGAGCTATAATCGTCCAACCCCTAACGGAACAAAAACAAAAAAAAACAAAACAAAACAAAAAAAATAAAAAAACATATATCCAAATTTTGTCATTATTGTGACTATTTTTTTCTTTTTATCGTATATTTTTGCATTACATCTAAAGGAAACATTGTGTTTTCTTAGGGGAAATATTATCTTTAGTTTTTACTATAATTAATCACCAAAATTGAATCAGAAGTTTCAGAGTCACCCAAAATAGAATGAAACAGATCAAATACAACATAAAAAAACACTTGCAATTAGATAAACTACATTTTGATTAAGAAAACAGATTGGCTGATTATGAATAATCTATATTTGAAATGAGTCGTTGAAAGATAAAACTCAATAAGACACACTATGGAAGTTAACATGTAATAAGCTTAGAATAATCACAGTAGTGTGGCACACAGTGAGTATCGAACTCACTCAAATCCTGCCTTAGATGATGAGAAGCCCTTGACTATAACACATGCGATGCCCTCTAAATCCCCCATTCTTACGTGTAGAGGAAAATGGAAGAGTGTTAAATTAAACAATTTGGGTAAAGCTGAGGATGATAACGTGTGTTTAAAATTACTGAAGGTTTATTTAGTTTACCATGCGTTATGACAGCAGAAGTAAGAAAGGCCTATGACAATGTCAAAAATATTATACATCTTGGCAAGAAAACCACTAGAATTTACGGCCCTAGGCTTCAGTCTGCTAAGCCTGTAGGTAAATCGCCACACTACAAAATGGCCAGCTTCATCACCGTCGGGCTGTGAAGCTAATATTTAGAATTCTACTTTGAAATAAATTCGAAATAATATTACTGATGTGAGTAAATAGAGGTCTTACAAAAAGATGCTCCAATTAGCCTTTCATTGTTAAGATTAATGCAAATAAACCAGCCAACAGCTCCATGTTGCAATTGACATTTTCATTATTAGATGTCAGATGCTCCTGGCAACTGCTCTGTGTCTCACAGACGTCAGATGCCCCTGGCAACTGCTCTGTGTCCCACAGATGTCAGTTGCCCCTGGCAACTGCTCTGTGTCTCACTGACGTCAGATGCTCCTGGCAATTGCTCTCTGTCCCACAGATGTCAGTTGCCCCTGGCAACTGCTCTGTGTCTCACAGACGTCAGATGCCCCTGGCAAATACTCTGTGTCCCACAGATGTCAGGTGCCCCTGGCAACTGCTCTGTGTCTCACAGACGTCAGATGCTCCTGGCAATTGCTCTGTCCCACAGATGTCAGATGCCCCTTGCAAATGCTCTGTGTCCTACAGATGTCAGATGCTCCTGGCAACTGCTCTGTATCCCACAGTGGATGTTCCCGTACCAGTTATCGTCACTGAAAATTGGATTATAGCGTAGGAAATGTTATAGCAAGAGATATATTCTGGCATAGGGGCTATACTCTGGCCTATCGCATTTTGTACCTGGGTATAAACTGGCCTAGGTGTGTGTGTGTGTGTGTGCGTGTTACATAGCTTTATTAATGCATCTTTTGCTTAACTTATAAGTATTACAGATGATGGGACAAAAAAAGCAAAGTATAAAAGAAGCTTGACAGAAGAATTTACCTACCCAAAAATACTGAATCCTCTCAATAAAAAAGTGAACGAATTATTACTTATAAACTTCTGTATTTATACTTTGACTGTTTTCACATTCTAATACGACGCAGGGTTGGGTCACGTGGAGTATAAATGGAGCACTCTCAGGGCCCCGACAATATATAATATACAAAAATATCTTTTTCAACATCTTACTAACTATAACGAAAATGGTTACCCTCTTCTTAGATAGACTAATTATCCTATGACTAATTGGACACAGGAAAATATAAACATCTATTTTTTGGATGCATCGCCCAGCGCAGGATTCAAACCTTGCAGAATTTTCATAACTGCTACTCCATAATGGTAAGCATTTTCGCGAAAAAGTGCTTCATAAAAAGTATAGTCTTTGTTTCTCTAGAATTTTGATAGTAAGTCTACTTTAAAAAAAAACACGAATGGTTGGCAACACGACACTTATGAATATGTCGATGAGCATCCATAGAAATAATATCACCAAATAATAATTTTAATTTCTTGGACCGAAGGCTATATATAATTGGTACAATTATAATTATGTACTACAATTAATAATGATAACACGTAAAGTTGAATAATATAGGTGTAGAATTATTTAAAATGTGATAAAATTAACTGGGGCGTTTATGGAAAGTGTAATCTTAACATTGTTAAGCAAAAATGTCTACACATTCATTCTAACTTAAAATAATCCTAGATATTATTCACCCTCTTGTCATTACTGGTTAATGATCTGGAAATGTCTTCACAAGTATAATTATAGTTTACATATTTATATAATGCTAAAACTATAAATATATATATGTTCCTGAGATCCAAATTAAACAATACATACTATTCTAAATAGTGTAAGAGTATATTGTACCTTTACATCTGCCGAGGGCAGTGCCAAATCTCTCTATACTTATACAAGGGTTACTTGAGTTAAGGCTGATTTTCTGTTTTTACGTTTTTAATAGGATATCCAGTATTTGCTTTCGTTACACAATCTTATGTAAATCTGCTTATATAAACAAACTCCTGCATATTATATTCCAACTATTATGTGTATTAAAGATAATAGACATTCATAATATATTATAACAAAATTATTAAATAAATTTAAACATATATTTATACAACTCACTACAATATATTAGAACTTTTTTTATAAACAGCTTCTTGAAAGATGAAGAGCCTAATGTCTCATATGACTTGATGGTACATAAATAAATAGATGCACGCTGATTTGCTGCTGTTACGAATCTTGTAATAAATGCGAGAAAGAAAGAAATATGTGTATTAAAAATATATTTAGTATTTTAGGAAAGACTATACATGTTTTAAGCTTTTACTCCAGATTTTCATGCAATGTTTCAACGTTGAAACCCAGTGAAAAAATGAAGCATCTTTTAGTGTCTCGAAAATACAAAATAAAATATATAATATTGTTACCTCATCATTTTGTATCCTGAACTGCTTTTAAAAGAAACTCAATAGGTTTATCAGTGTTCTAGCATGATTCTAATTCCTGCCCAGTTTATTCTCTGCAGAGTATACAATTCCTCCCTTTAGAATACAACTATATACCATGGGAGACAATTTCTCTCTTTTGAGAATTACTATTATATTTAGAATATTATGAACATTTCCACAGAGAGAGAGAGAGAGAGAGAGAGAGAGAGAGAGAGAGAGAGAGTGTGTGTGTGTGTGTGTGTGTGTGTGTGTGTGAGAGAGAGAGAGAGAGAGGAAATAAAAAAGCATAATGTGTGCATTGTGTGCAGACTGTAGCTGGATTCGTAGAGTAAAATATCTTAGTCGAATAGATCAGGCGGAACCTATCTAGCTCTTGTACGAACCACAGCTGATGCCCCAATCTAAGACTTGAAGGCTCGCTTTGACCAAAATATGCTATGCATAAATGAATACATCTACGGCTAAATATGTGGAGGGAACTGGTCAGGTGCTCAAATGCGCAGCATCCCTACGACCACAACCGATCATAGAGATGATGATGTTGATGATGATGATACATCTGTATCCAATATGCGTACGCACTTTTAAGTATAATTTATTAAATTTGTCCACCGTCTTTTTCACCATTCATCCAGTTCCCGTCTTAGCGGAAGTAATTTTTTTCACTAACAATCTAAAGATTTCTGGTTGTACTACACAATTGATTAAACACAAGGGTGTTTATTTTTTATCTGTGTTTTGTTTTAATGACTTTCGTCACACAGTCTTTATATTTTAGTGATAGATTTCAGATAAGTTATAATTAGTGCTAGCTTTATCATATGAAAGAGTTGAAGAATTTTTCAGGATCTTGCTCGACAGTGTGAATTAAGAAAACAAGGAAAATAATCTAAAACACTGCTAAAGCAAATAAACTGTTCCATACACATCTTGATAGGCTTTACAGTCATGTCTAGCTGAAAGCAAGTTACCGCCATATTATCAAAGTTAAACAGTAATAAGCTGCTGAGTAATTAGATGGTATGGGGATCACTTGGGAACAGCAGGTACTCTTAGCACCGTGAGACCTTTGTGCTAGACTAAACAAAGAATACTTAATATCAACTGTTTTGACGGATGAATTTCACATAGTTAATAGTCTTACAGCATGAAAAACCACAGCTTCGATGCAATGGAAAAATGTAAGAAAAAGATATATTTTTTTTTTTAAATCTTCAAACATTTCGAGCACAAGAACAAAAAACATTCAAGAAAACCGATAGAGAAAATAATTCGACGAACACTAATACAATGATAGCGGCATTCTATTAAAATTCATATCTGGAAGTAGGATTCAATGCATTATGCGTCAAATCCAAATAGTGACATTTATGTGTGCTTGAACTGCAAATGAGTTGTTTGCCATGTCAGTGATTTGGTTGCCTGACTACTGTGTTGGTGGCCTTGTGAGTGAGTTGGTTGCGTCGTGAGTGAGTACAGTGCCTCGTGGTTGTCCCATCGATGAGTTGCTTGCCTGATTACTGTGTTGGTTGCCTCGTGAGTGAGTACATTGCCTCGTGGTTGCCCCAAGACTGACGTGGTTGTCTTCTGAATGGGTTGGTTGCCTCGTGAGTAATTTGGTTGGGTCGTGAGTGAGTACGTTGCCTCGTGGTTGCCCCATGAGTGAGTTGGTTGCCTATTTACTGTGTTGATTACCTCGTGAGTGAGTTGGTTGCATCGTGAGTGAGTACATTGCCTCGTGGTTGCCCCATGAGTGAGTTCCTTGCCTGATTACTGTGTTGCTTGTCTCGTGAGTGAGTACATTGCCTCGTGGTTGCCCATTAACTGTGTTGGTTGCCTGATTATTGTGTTGGTAACGACGTGAATGAGATGGTTACGTCGTGAGTGAGTACATTGCCTCGCTGTTGCCCCACGGGTAACGTGGTTGTTTCTGAATTGGTTTGTTGCCTCGTGTGTAAGTTGGTTGCGTTGTGAGTGAGTGCATTGCCTCATGCTTTTCCTATGAGTGAGTTGCTTGGCTGATTACTGTGTTGGCTGCCTCGTGGGTGACTACATTGCCTTGTGGCTGCCCCATGAGTGACGTGGTTGTCTTCTGAATGAGTTGGTTGCCTCGTGAGTAAGTTGGTTGCGTCGTGAGTGAGTAGATTGCCTCGTGGTTGACGCATGTGTTGGTTGAATGATTACTGTGTTGGTTACCTCGTGAGTGAGTTGGTTGCTTCGTCAGTGTGTTCCTTGCTTCGTGGTTGCCCCAAGAATGAGGAGGTTTCCTTCTGAATGAGTTGGTTGCCCCACGAGTGTGTTGGTTGCCTGATTACTGTGCTGGTTGCCTCGTGAGTGAGTTGGTTGCGTCGTGTTAATTCATTTTGTGGTTGCCCCAAGAGTGAGGTGGTAGCCTTCTGGATGAGTTGCTTGCATCCTGAGTGAGTTGGTTGCCTGATTACTGTGTTGATTGCCTCGTGAGTGAGTTGGTTGTGTTGTGAGAGAGTTCATTGCCTCGTGGTTTCACCGAAATTTAGGTGGTTGCCTTCTGAATGTGTTGGTTGCCTCGAGAGTGAGTTGGTTGCATTCTGAGTTAGTTGCGCTTGAGCTGTAGTAACTCGCTCTTTAGTATCCAGAAGAACGCTCTAAAACAAAGATGGAAAAACGGGAAAGAATATAACAGAATTGGGATCAGCAAGGTTAACATAAATCAATAACAGTTATATTCTCTTAATATACATTATTTAAAACTGAGCATTAAATTCTTATATGTTATCCCTTATGGATCTATTGTTATATGTTATCTATTATGGCTTTATTGGAATCTTAGTCCGAAGAATCCGAAAGTAATTTCCGTGTTCACCTTTAAAATGTTTTGAAATTTAATTATAAGAAATCGTTAATATCATTAAAAGTATTCTACAAAATTAAATTTAATTATAATAAAGAATATACAATATTTATTAACAGTACGTTCACATTTTATTTCTGTCTTTTTTTCATTGTGCATATGCACTTGAAAAGATATAAAACCATCTCTCCTTACCGCATTCAGCTCAAGGTCAAGAGTAGGGTAGACTGGGTTCTTTAGCATTGATTGACAAACAGTATAATAGTAGTTTAACTTTGAATTCCACTCTTTAAATTAATTTTCTGCACAATTCACAAAAACTACGTGGTGGTTTTGGAGCTTTGTATTCTAATAGAAGATTTTGTGAATCTTTTTGTGAAGATTGTCAGTGGTTCTTAATATTTTTAATGGTAATACTCAAATCTTCTCTAAAACCATTCATAAATACGACTTATTTAAGGAATAAATATATAAAAAAATAATATTGGTTACTATAAAATAAAAATGCAAGTTAAATTAATTTCTTAATGGTTAATAAAGAAAAATAAAACAAAGTATTTATGAAAACAAAGTAAAACGTTTTATAGCTAAATTAAAACGAATGAAAAACAGTCATATCACAGGAAGTTTTATTCAGAGGTTCGTTAAATCGGATATTTGCTGTATCTACATAGAAATCGCTATTGAGTTTTAATTTGTGAAGAATATGTAACCATTTGAAAGCAAATAAAAATCATAATTCACAATATTAAATTCTAAGGCAGAAATCAAACAGAATAACTTTGAATTAAGAATTAAACTAAGATCTATTTTAATATGTGAATAAAGATGGTTAATAAACTTATATATAAAGCACGAAATCTGTATGTTTGTCCGCTAAGAACATTGAAAATAAGTTAAATGCACATAAAGTTGGTTGTCTATCAGTGTATATGTCTGTGCGTGTGTGCATGTATATATTACGTATAAGTATTATGTCGAATAAATCTGGATTATAGTTTATTGCATGGGTCTTATATCAATTCCAGATTAGCTTTTCTAGCTTAAATAAGATAAATAATTGGATTATTCTGCTTTAAAAAAGATATTCTAAAAATAACTTATTATTTATTTTCAATGTCTTTGTGATCATTATAAATGAGCTATCGTTTTGTTTTTAGATGTTTAAATTAATTTGAGTTAAGAAAAAGGAAAGTATTTTATCGCTAACACATTCAACGCTTCATTGTTATAGCATTGTTGCCTGGCTGTACAGGGCCATCTTGGGAAAACTGTAATTTTATTGTAAATAAATATTATAACGATATTGACAGTAATTTCTAATGAACCCTGCCACACTGGTTTTAATCAGACGCTCTGCAATACAGAGTAAGCAAAACTATATGCGATTATTTAATTTTCAATACATTTGTCTTCACACTGCATAAAAATACACCGTGTCGGCATTTTAAAACTTTTATCAGAAATGTCTTTTCGCTGACAGATATTCTCTAGACACAACATAACATCGCTGGAAAGCATATAATACCCACAGCGCTGTAATATGAAGCCAAATCACGAATTTAAATGTGGGGAACCTTACGTAAATTAACGCCACTTGCTTCTGAACGTGTTAATGTAAGCTTTGTCAAATTATACGTGACTTGTTAACTATAAACAACAGAGTCACTGACAAGTCAAATGAGGAGGAGCTATATTGGAAAAAAAGATCTTCGGTACAAACTTGAATTTGACTTTGTGACTATCACATGCGAGTGAACACCAAACTATTATCAGAAATTTGTGTCTTTATTAATTTTATAAAATCAGGTGAAATTGTATAATTGTCTATATTACTATACAGTATGTTTACTGAAAAAGCAAATGTTGATTTATAAGTTCAACACGATGAAACAAGTTTTAGAACATATAGAAAAATGAAACTCGTTTCAAAAGTTTAAAAACAATATTTTCAAAATTACAATTTTGGACATAATGAGCATTTTTCGAAAGTTCTAAGTCTTCTTAATTTCAATTGTATTTTTATCCCACTTCGTACATCAATTTTAATTTCAGAATTGGTTGAAGAAAATTGTCAT
The DNA here is from genome assembly GCA_903632075.3 of Acanthosepion pharaonis. Taxonomy (NCBI): domain Eukaryota; kingdom Metazoa; phylum Mollusca; class Cephalopoda; order Sepiida; family Sepiidae; genus Acanthosepion; species Acanthosepion pharaonis. The sequence goes on along the minus strand of CAHIKZ030000380.1, from coordinate 191,208 downwards.
TTCTTAACTTTTTCTATTTCGGTATGAACCAGAAGTCTTATGCTGATCTACAGAAGCCGCGTAAATAAAAAAAGAAAAAAAAAAGAAAAAATCTACTAGCCTCTTATCTTTTGTACAGTTCCTTAATTGCAATGATGCCTGATAATATGGCGACGAAAGAAAAATCTCTTATTTTCTGCTGGTGCATTGTTTAATTATTCGCAAGATTTCTTTGCTTTAAAACCTCTGTAATCTTATAATTGGTCGCTACTTTATATGTAACACGGACGTAAAACTTCATAAATATCCAAAACCTCTTATTCAATGAAACGAAATGATACTGGGAAAGTTGGCATAGGGCTTTGTATTCTACCAAATACATGTTGAAACGTTCTCCAACTAAATTATAAGAGGTATAATCGGCCATACACAAGAGAGACAGAATATATTCTAAAAATAATAGTAAGGTCTAAAATTAATAAGTTGTTAATTTAATGCATTTCAGATCGTTACGTTATACGATTCATCAAAAGTGAAAATTAATTTGGTTTTCGAGGGTGGGACTTCCATAATCGTTAGCATTTCTTTGATGTTACTAAATCTAAAATATCTACAATTTTTAAATTAAATATGTGTACATTTTTAAAAGAAACTTCTTTTTTTTAACTCGCAAAAACTTCGTTTTCCGTTCATTCAGAACAAATTAAGTTTTTAATATCATCGTCCAAGCATCCAAGGACTGGCGCCAAATTATTTAACGGCCAAAGCCAGCACTACTATTTGTACCATTTTCTGGCTGGGCAATGAGTTTTGATAATTACACTAGAGTATTGAAATGAATAAAATATTGCAATCATAAAAAAACAACTCCTATTTAAAAGGATTTTACATTGCTTAGAGATTTTAGCGCCCTAGGCGATCGTCAAGTTTGACATTTGCGTCACGTCTGTCTTGCTGAAAATGATATTACATCAGTGAAAATGATTAAACGTAACTGACCCACTGAGAATGACATAACATGTGGGGAAACGGGGAAATTTTAAGGAAAATAGGAACTGCAAGGAAACTGATATTTACAGGCAAAATAAAATGAAACATCTGAAATTACTGAGAGAGACTAGAAGGAAAATGGCCCTGAGAAGAATTTGGCCTTTACTGAAGGTAAACCGAAGCAAACTGACAAAACAAGTACACTACTTAAGGTGGTTGCGTGAATAGATGTTCGAATAAGGACAAAGATAATAAAGAAGCAAAAGTCACTTAAATCAGCAAATTACAGGAAGTTCTGGAGAGTCAAGAACCCCTATTTCTTGACTGGATATGGCGCAGAAAATTATATAATTCTACTTATTCCGCTTAACATAATCTTCATAGTTGGAAAAAAAAAAGATTTGAAAAATATTTAATACAAATGACGGAATTATTGTGAAATATAGGCGTTGTGAAATATTGTGAAATGTAGACACTGTGAAATATTTTGAAATGTAGGCATTGTGGAATATTGCGAAATGTAGGTATTATGAAATGTAGGCATTGTGAAATATTGTGGAATGTAGGCATTGTGAAATATTGCGAAATGCAGGTAATGTGAAATGTAGGCATTGTGATATAATGTGAAATGTAGGCATTGTGATATAATGTGAAATGTAGGCATTGTGAAATATTGCGAAATATTATTGTGAATTGTAAACAGCTAATCGGATTTGTGCCTCAAATAGTTGAATGATAACATAAGACTGCTTTGTTAAATTAAAAATAAATCTTCGATGTGCAAAATATTCATGAAACAAAAAACAAAAAAAAATAGTTTCCAATGATATACTAAATCTCCAGTTAAAAAAAAATGAATACTGCAAAAGTGAACACAATGGGCTTTAATAATTCTTCTTTCCAGATATCACCCGTTTAATTTTTCTTAAATGATTTTCTTTACATATATATATATATTTCGATTATAGGTGCAGTTCAGTTTATAATTACATGAATCATTCATGCAAAAAACAAATATAGAGGTTAATGATTTAAATGGCGAGAATACACCTACGCAAACAATTTCAATAAGGTACACTAACCCCGAACCTGAATATGAATGATATAATCCCTAACCCAGACGAAAGCTTGTAAAAACTAAAAAAGACCTTATGCAACTGGAATTTAGAAACAGGGATGATATATATATATATATATATATATATATATATATATATATATATATATATATAAATTAATATTTTTATTTATTAATCTAACAAAATGAACAAATTAAATATTATGAAACTAAAACAAGGAGACCGTTCAGAAGAGATAAAGGAGTTTCCGAAGTCGTCTGGAGTCAGTGGCTGAATCCATTGGTGATTTTATTGAATAGATTTACTCTTTAGTACTTCAAGATATTTTTGTGTACATATGGATAATAAATCTGTTAAAATGCGATGTCAGTGTTATTTTTATTTTTGCGTAATTTAGACGAAAAATTAATAATCGCACCCTTTATAATTGTGAGTGTGTATGTTTGTATTTGAGTGTGTGTGTGATTGTCTGTGTTTGTATGTGAATGTAAATACTTACCTTTGCCTGGGTGATATTCCTTCGTGAGCATAAAGAAAAGGAGAAGTCGTGTTGGGAAGAGTATTATCGCCAGACGAAACCAAACCCAACTTATTCTAGAAATCATGAATGATGGAGATGCCTTCAAACAAAATAACACACTTCCAACAGTGAAATTTTGTGGTGACAGCCTCGTGGTTTGGTGATGTTTTTTTCTGCAAAAGGTACTGGCAACTTATTAGTAATAGATGGTAGAATGAATGCCGCAGCATATCAAAATATTTTGGAAACAATTTAATGATTCCGTTTGAAAATCTTGAACTGCCTCCTGACTGGATCTTTTCACAAGGTAATGATCCTAAGCACACTGCCAAATCTCCGAAGGCTTGCTGAAAATAATGTAGCTATTTGAATTGGACAAGTCAGTCTTCAGATTTCAACACAATCGAGAATATGCGACGTTTTTTGAAAACTCAAATGCAATCGAGAGCTCTAACAAACATGCTGGATCTAAAGACCATATGCGAAAAAGAATGGAAGAAAATACCAATTAAAACTGCAAATAATTAATTGAGAACTACAAGAAGAGTTTGGCAGTTGTAGAAGATAATTGCTATTCTACAAAGTATTAAATGAAGATTATGTATTCTCGTATTTTTGTATTGTACGAATTCCTTCTTTACCCAATAAAATGGATAAATGGGATATATTTCTATTAATTAATTTGTTTCTGCTTTCTATGCATATTTAATTATTATGCATCTGTGTACAGCTAATTATATGAAAAATCTGTTTATTAATTAGTTGGAAATACAATAAACATTTGTTTCTGTACGAATATTTGTTTCCTCACCATTCTAACTCTTTATACAAATTTTAATCAACGGCCTTCTACATTGCATCAGATCACAAATCGTTATCTATGCTGAAGGCAAAACTATTTATTTTTGTCCTAATTGTATGCCAGATCTGTTTGATATGGCCAAAATGACAGCTGATCTAAAAGCTGATTGACAATCAGTTGCGAAATGGAGCAATAAATGGCTTGTTAATTTTAACGCTTCCAAACCGTTACTGCACTTTTAATCGTCTTGGCTGATAATTGTTGTACTGTAACATACAATTGAAATTTCAAACGAAAGCAGGGCTTCCACTAATTCGCGATACCTAACGTTTAAAATGGATTTATAAAATTGAAAAACTTTCGTGAAGCTTTCATTTTAGCATTAACTGAAAGTTAAAGAAGTATATTCATTATTTCGAGTAAGTAAAATTCTCTGGTGTATTTTAAACAGAAATTATATTGATTAGAATCGATTTTTCTTTTATTAAAATAGCTGATTAGAGTTCTTTGTTAGTTTTTCCTCATCGCAAAGCAATTCTTTTTATTAAAAAATCTTTTGAAAATAAGATATACTTTTCTAAAGTGTTATTTGCTAAGTATTAGATGATTTAGCATATAATTAATCTGTTTTGAAACAATTATTATTTGCATTAAGTTTAAAATATCGCAAATTAATTTTTAAGCAAACAGTAACATTGTTTTTAACTGATAATAGCCATGTTTATGTGTTTGACGAGGCGATGGGAGATTGTTTTTCTAGGGAGATTTTATCTATAAAAATATAAAGAAAATAATGTGAGCGCCATTTTATATAATTTTTAAGTATTAAGTATTCTTAAAAAATGTTGGAAAATATTTTCTGTAATCATAGTTCAGGAATGTTTACTTTAAATTTACTATAGTCATCGCTCTTATTTTCTTATAGTATAGTGAACGGTAAACAATACATTAAAAATGGTCACGTTGCATAATATTTTAAATATAAAAAAATAAAATTATTTTCAAAATCTTGGTGAATGATGATTTGTATTAAGCATTCAATTTTTGATTAGTAAATATAGTTATCACTTAATAATATCAACTAACGCAAGCAAAGTGATGCAGAAAATTAAAAGACTTGGAACTTTATAAATTAATTAATATTAAAAAATAATGAAAATTTTAAAAAATGAAAACAATTCTTGTAAAAATTCATTATTCATCGAAATTTGTTTCTGTTACGACAATAGTGTTCTTAATAAATCATATTTATAAAAGCAATTAAAATCTTTTCTCGTTAAATAATGTCATCGGTTTTATTTTACCATTCGGTGCATATAATGAGTAGCAGTTTGAAATACAAAATTGAGGATTTACATTCTCCAAGGAGGGCTGCTTTTAACTAATAAATTTTGCAATCAAAATTTAATTTCTCAAAATTTCATGAATATGTGAAAATAAGATTTTCTAAAAAAATTCAAAAATAATTTTATTCATTTGTGAATAAGTCATGAATGATTCATTAAAATCCGACAATTATTTGATTTTTACAAGAATTTTGAATCCAATGTATTTCTTATCGGAAAAAAGGCGCTAAAACGCCAGTAATATATATTAGGTCAGCCACTGAATAATAATAAAAAAACAAAAAAAGAAAAAAAAAAGATTTTTAACCAAACTTCGAACATGCTAAAAAGGATTACAAAATTTAATAACACAATAATTCGTCTTTCCTCTTAATAATAGCATAAATATTTTGTCAATAAAACTTTGTTTTTATTAAGCTTTTTTTTTTCATCATACTGTGTTGTTATTCAGCCAGTTATTGGTAGTAACTAGATTAAAGCAGTTTGACAAGTTTAGTCACTTACGTAAAAACTTATCAGCTCTGAGATCGGCATTTTTCCAACTGAGAACAGTTAAGTGCTTTACCGCGCATATAAATATAAAAGTTGTACTTTTCTTTAATTTAATGTTCAGCATCTAAAGATTATTTAACAAAAATAAAATAAAATAAAATGAAATAAAAAAATACCGAATCACGCAACGCTCTAAATACACAAATGTAAATAAAAAAATAGCAAGAGGAATAATAAGAGCACCAGGTAAAAAAAAAAAAAAAAAAAACACTTAAAAAATATATTAGACTATGCTTAGAGAAGAAAATAAGATAAATAAGTCGCCATTCAAGAACCATATAAACTCACAAAAAACACACAAAAATTCCTCTGAATCTACCTTTAACCATATCATGATTCCAAAACTTGCAGGCTTCTCAACAGAATCTTATGACTGTAGTCAATTTGATACACAAAAAATTCTCTCTACGTAAAATTTTGTAGTGTATAAAACAGAATTTAATATATATGGATAGTCATACGACTTTATGACTTTATCATCCAGTTATATTTTGACGCTCTACACCAAACAAGAGAGCACATATTATCTAAAAATGTAGGCTTCAAAAGATAGGGCGAATAATTCCTCTAACCAAGTCCAACAAAGAAAATTATTTCGAATCTAACAAAGAGGAAGAATCCAAAAATGTTTCGAGCGAATTTTCTCTGTTGATAATCGAATTACATCTATTCAGATTGAGAGTAAAATTAGACAAAATAACGGAAAATCTTGGAGTAACGTTTCTTTAGTTGTTTGGGTATAATTACATCTTTTTATCTCTTGCTTTATGAGTAAAACCTTATCTCAAACTATAAAGATAAAACATTAGATTCACTGTATAAAATTTGCACACAGTTAATCAGACCAATAGAGTAAGCAACATAGACATCACTGTATCCACACATATATACACATTTCCCTTGTATATACATGCATACACACACACATATATGTTTGTCTGTGTGAGGGGGGGGGGGGCTCGTGTGCGTGCGTAGGGGAACGTTTATTTGTGGGTTCCTGCGTGTATGTGCCAGGGGCGCGTGTATGTGCCAGGGGCGCGTGTATGTGTAAATGCTTTGAAATTTGATATATCTAAGGGCCAAGAGAGATCAATATATGGGATAGATGGTTTGTTGATATAAAGAGTGTGTGCCTTTGGAAATGAACGCTAATTTGTGAGTGTTAATCTTACAGATGGAACTAGCATCAAGCAGACTAATAAGTTCAACAAAACGTAAACTAGTAAAAAAAAAAAAGTTCAGTAGTAAACGTTTTCGTAATATGAAGAATATCGATAATTCACTAGTCATCCAACTTTAAATGACATACTTGTATCTGGCCACCATTGGAGGTAAATTAGATAATGCCTTCTCCCTAGAAATGTATACACAAAAAATCATAACAGATCCTAAATTATCATAAATAGATCAACAAATTATAAATTATCAGATCAACAGATCACAACAGATCAACAGATCACAACAGATCATAAATTATCGTAAATAATCAACAAATTATAAAGCACTGTCCTAAACTGCTATAAATCAGCAAGGAAAGAACATTCTTAAAATAATGATAAAAGGAAACACTTATGTAATCATAGGAAGTTATGACAGAATGAAGAATTTCGAATGGAAATAAAATAGCCGCTAAGTAGATAATTAACATGAAAGAAACACGCCATTAAAAAAACGACTGGCTTGTAATATTAACTAGCAGTATAACCCGTCATCGCCCGGGTGTTTCATTACTGGGAATTTTTGCCGTTCAATTGTAGCAGTTTAAATTTAAAGTCAGCCCAGGCGAAAATCAATATTATTAACAACAACTGGTTGAAAGAGAGGATCACCCGCAAATGGGGGTTAACAATTTGAATGCGGGGTACCCTAAAAAAGTGCCATTTCTGCGTTCTCAATCTTGCAAAGAAGGAACCTCTTCTATGGACGCTCATAATAATAGTATAAGATAATTTTTATTTTAATATATATTTCTTTTATAATTTTAATAATCGTTTGCGTTAGATTTCAACTCTCTAAATTGATTGTAGGCTGTTTTTACAGAGATTAAATTTTGTCTTTGATTTTTTGCGCAAAGTGTAAAAAATCAGTTTTTTTGATTTTTCGCCTTCAAAGTTGTAATTTTTTTTCCAGGCAATTTTGACCTAAAAACAGGAACTGAAGAATTATCTATAAAAAAAAACCCCAAAAAACCAAAACATTTCATCGAAATCAGATGTAAAGTGTGGAAACGCATAAACAACATCCGATCACACACACACAAGCTACACACACATTTCGAGAATTATAGATAAAGATAAATGCAACAAACTAAAACAGATAAAAGCAAAAAGAAATTATATGAATATTCATACAAGATTTGAAATCGACACAAAAGCCAACTTAAAAGACAGTCATTTACTCCTGTACTATCAAGCGGGGATATTTTTCTCTTGATGATGGCCATTCTGGCCGAAACTAGTCGAGGAACCTAATTAAAATAATAAAACAAAAAATATTAATGTACAGCCCAGTGTGTCTGAAAATATTAATTTTTTATTGTTTAAAACGCACGCACGCGCGCGCGCACACACACACACACACACACACATATATATATATATATATATATATATATATGACGCAGGTATAGGTGTTCATATTCTAAAGTTTCAAATTAATTTTACGATGCAGAAAATTGCACGGAAGATGAACAAACGATGAAACTAGATGTTTGTGGAGAAATGCTTTTATATTAGAACGAGAAGATTTAAGTATACCTTCGTATCTTTCATAGGCGCTGACAATTTTCTTTTATCCTTTTAATTATTTTAATTATTCGTCTTAAACTTACAGGTATAATATACATGTGTATTTAAATTATGTATTAATAGTAAACATAATGACATGATGGCAATTATAAAAACACTTCTACACCTGTCTACATTTCTGAGAGAATGTATTGTAATTATTTACACTATTTAAATTCTTCGGACTGTTGCCCTCATCTTTTTGCCATATTCAACGCATATGCTAGGTTACTAAAACCTCCTAAGCCGACCAAGTATATAAATAACTACAATATGGGAACCAGTAATACAGAGATCTAGAGAAAAAACATAATAACAAAGATCATAATATTAGTTCAGCTACGGAGGCATTAGGTCTATAAGTCCCCAAATTGACTCATCAATGTCCACAAGGACACATGACCCATTAGATAAGTGACCGAGAGAACAAAAGATTGGAGACTTTAGTTATCAGAGGAAATCGAGAGAAACTGTGATATCCAAAGGTATGCTACGTGGAATTAGAAAAATATACCACTGGGGATAAAATCGAAATGCCAAATAAATATCACCTGAAGAAGGCCGGAGCGTACAACTGCTGAAAGGTCGTGAATATGTCAATAAAGATGCGGACAATAGACTGAACAATGCAAATAAAACACTTATCTTTGGCTGTTGAAATGGCTCGATACAACCATATATTGTATGCTAACACTTTCTTCTTTCACACTCCACAATTGGGGAACTATCTTCCGGACTCTAGGAAAAATCCAAAGAAGAATGGACAATGTTATCTATCCTTATCTGACATTCCGGTTTCAGTCACTTTTCCACCGGCCTAATGTACTTCTCTGTGCATTTATTATTAGTATTTTCATGACAATTGTTTTGATGAGCTTTCCGTTTTGGTTCTAGATTGACACTTTGGTCTCATCATTGAAATTGCTAGAAGCAACGATAAGTTCTATACTAACTAATTCTTCTCTCGCACCTGTTTCTCATGGAACTTCTCTTCTGGCTTCATGCTTTCCAGCTACTTTAATATTCGTTAACTTCTGTCTTCTTAATTCTTGTACTTTTATGTTTGTCTTTCCTTAATACATGAAAAAAAAAACTATTGCCCAAATACACAAAACATTATCTATCTATCTATCTATCACATTATACAGGATTAATGCAAATATAAAAGTTGTGACTTAGCTGATTGGTGACATGTTCAGCACCCCAATTCCAGAGTTTATTTTTCATCGTTCTGTGTTCGGTTGACCCGTTTGGATGTCATCATCAGCAATTGATTGAACACACACCAGCATACACACATATTCCCAATATATATATATATATATATATATATATATATATATATATATATATTGTAATAAAAAGAAAGAACAGTAAGACATAATCCGGTGTTCTTATATATATATATATATATATATATATATATATATATATATATATATATGTATTGTAAAAAAAGAAAGAACAGTAAGACATAATCCAGTGTTCTTATATATATATATATATATATATATATATATATATATATATATATATAATATTGTAATAAAAAGAAAGAACAGTAAGACATAATCCGGTGTTCTTATATATATATATATATATATATATATATATATATATATAATAAAAAAAAAGAAAGAACAGTAAGACATAATCCGGTGTTCTTATATATATATATATATATATATATATATATATATATATATATATATATATATATATATATATATATATATATATATATATATATATATATATATATATATATATATATATATATATATATATATATATATATATATATATATATATATATATATGCTTTTGTGTGTATGTAAGATATTGATATCTTCACGGTCCGTGTGAAATCTATGGCAGACTACAGCTAAGATCAACTGTATACTTCCCAGAGGAAATGCAATAAAAATTTTTTTCAAGTTACACTAGGTTCACATCAAGAAAATAAAGTTGCATGGGGAAAATGCAAACATCTTCAGATCGTGTATTTGGCTTCTTTCACGAGAGGCAGGCATTTTATTTCATGTAGAACCAAGTGGAACTTAAAACTTTTGATGGTGTTTCCTCTGGGAAGTATGCATTAAGTCTTCGCCATTCTGCCATGGGTTTCTGCTTGGACAGTGAAGATATCAATTTGTTTCTCTACTCTCCAGTAATTGATAATAGAGAAATATAATAAAAAAGGGAGGTAAATATGGTAACACTGGGAAATATATTTTCTTATGTGGGTTATTATATTATAACATATATGAAGAGAAGAAACTTGCTAATCACCAATTTATTAATGGGACGCAATTTATCATTGGTGATATTTTTCAATGAACGACCCTCTGTTCACTGAATGTATTTTGAATGTTTCCTACCTTATCAAGCATATTCACCAAACAGACTGATTAACATAAAAAATTAACATTGTTTTAACTATTTTAATGAAAAATCCTGTTTCGAAAGGTATTTTCTTGTGGGCAATGGAAAATCTCTGTTTAACTATCTTTTTCAAGAATACTTTTTTGAAGTGCCAATGAACATGATGCCTCTATTGACCCCAAAAGTTTGACACATATTACGGAACAGCCGGAAAATTTCCCGTTGAATCCATATAAAATAGAAAAGAAATGCCCTCTTTTAATATGGGTCGACCACTTTGTAAATCTTAGCCAATATTAATCCCAGATATCATCTACAATTATACATTTTAAATTCTCCCATAGTGTCATTGACATTGACGTTAGTTATGCGTATTTGATACGAATTTGATAATATTTAGCAAAACTTTAAAGCATTTGAAAAAGAAATTGGATCTCCAAATATAAAAAAAAGTTTCATAGATGTTTGACACTTATTCGCCAAATAGTTTATGACGAAGATGTTATAAATAAGGGCCATGTTTTAACACAGATCTGAACCCATAGTTAATACGCAAAAACCATTTAAATATTCCAGTTTTAATAAAATAGAGATATAACGAAAAAGTATTTTGCTAATATGCGTACATTTTTTAATGATTGCCTAATAGCGTTGATGATGTAAGTCTCGTCTTTCATGAAAACTGAATACAAACTAGCAAAACCGGAATTGTACTTGTATCATGTATGTCATTTTACAGGTTGATCATATTTTCGAATTTCATCATGGCCGATTTTATAATATCGTACTTTAGAAAGATTAACTCAAGACTTGTGTTCCACGGAACTATTCGGAATACGTTGATGGTTTGCAAGTACGAAGTCAAGAGTCACCGATCTTTCAGAGAATACATCAGGCCAGAATTACGTTCGCACCTAGAAACAGGAATTAAGGTCAGTAGGTGGGTGCTGTTAGTTGAGCTACCGTCTGTAATAGCGATTTTCTAGCAGCCATGGCACTCGGGTATACATACATACATACATATATATATATATATATATATATATATATATATTATTTTTTTAATTAAAAAAACAAGAGTTAAGAGCATTTACTTAAATAAATTGTATCTATTATAATACCGTATAAAAAATATGCATATATATATATATATATATATATATATATATATATATATATATATATATATATATATATATATATATATATATATATATATATATATATAGCAATGAAAAATGTAAACTTTACTTTACTTGATTAAAAGAAAATTGAAAAATAAAACAAGCAAAGCTGACCTGTTTGACAGCCACTCAACAGAGCTGGATCGAGGGGTTATATATTGCAATAAAAATAAAACATAAAAAACAATATGTAATATTAATGAAAGCGGAATTCTAATTAAATTCAAATCATGTTTAGTCCGAACAAACAAAAACTCTGTTTAAAGAGGGACAGCTGCCTGGATCGAACCTAAATTGTTTCCAATGCCTTTATCTGCAATATAGAGCGAGCACGACACAAGATCGTAAACGTGTCAATGTTAGTTTTTAATCATTTGCTCCGCTATGGAGTAAACATATGTGTTGTTCAGAAGTCATTTAGTTGGAATATTTCATTCCTGTTTTTCTAGGTATATGTTGCTGTATTCTAGCATTTAAACGTTGGGTTCTTCTTCTTACTTAGTCGGCACTGCAACTACATTTAAAATGATAAAGAACATTATTAATATGGTGTGTTGGAGTGGGTAGAACACCCTTTTGGGTTTGACGTCAAAACAGATTTAGTAGAAAAAACAACACGCACACTAGAAGAGAAATAACAATGCTCTACTGCAGAGGTAATTTGTTTGGCGAATTTCTCACTTACTGTGCCCAGCCAAGGCAAACAAAAATAAATTGTCCATTTTTTTTAACCATACTAGGTTTTGTTTCAGAAAAATCAGCTATTTTCTTACTGGTAACTGACTTGTGTTTATTTTGTTTATTGCTATAATAACATTCTGTACCCCGCATAAAATGATGTAATATATATATATATATATATATATATATATATATAGATATGTGTGTGTGTGTGTGTGTGTGTGTGTGAAGTGTACTTTCGAGTTTGGAGTCATAGTCATTATAACTTTACTTTGAAATCAATATTAAGAATAATATTTATTTCGTTGACATATAATCCATGCTAATATTCATAGTTTTACGACATCTCTTTACGAAATGCCATTAGGAGAAATTCATGTTTACTTAATTAAAAAAAGTGAATGTTCTCACAGCTACAATAAAATTCTGTTATCTAAAACATGATTTGGAGGGCCAATGTATTCTCTTCTTCGGACATATTATTCTATAAGGAACTCAAGAACATTACGTACAACACTAATCAATAATAATATTGCTATCCAGGTGGTCGACGAACAAATAAAATTAGCATTAAAGACATTTAAAAATAATACGCCGTCGCTGACGCAAACAAGAATAAACATGCCATTAACTTATTCTATCGTAATCAAATGCACCCTAAATATAAACAGGATGGAAAAACAATTAAAAAATCACCTGTACATATCACTCAGTGATCCTAACAAATATCTAAGATTTATCATCTATTATAAAAAGGTTACAACATTTAAATTAATTATCACAAATAACACCGGGTTTCATATATAAAGTGTACTTTCGACTTTCCAGTTATTATCATTCTCACTTTACTTACGAACTCAATATTAACAATAATGTAATCAGTCAATGTAGAAATAAGGTTGACTATGCTTCTCCAACATCTATAATAAAAAACAACATTAAATGCTTACATTGGGCACACATATACCACACTGTCTCGCAGATTGACCTGTCACCTGTCGAAACTTATTGCAATTCCTGCGCACATCGATCAACGCATCATGAACGATCAAAGTTTAACTATCAACATAAGACACATATTAGGTGAGAACACCAAAATACTCTATCGCCCCAGTAGCAAGAATTGATACAAAACTGTAGAAATTATTATTATACAGAATAAAGACCGTATATTAAATAAGATTATATTCACAACAGGAGATGGTAGCTTGAAGTTCATATGATATAATTGATGGGTGCAATATTATCTTCGTATTAAAATTGACAAATAAATTAACTGATAAAATAAAATAAATAAATCACATTCTTTTTGTACTACAGCATTCCCAGTAGCAGCTACACATGGCATGTTAGAACATTTCAAACGTCCATAGTTCTAATGTATACTAAAATGCTGAGGACTTAAAACTAGCACACAGACACCACATCTGTTCTTCACAATGACTGAAAAAGTACAAAAATATCTGAAATTCTGACTGTTTCTCCAAGACTTCGAACGTAATACTCAAAATCTTATCCGGAAGTTAGAAACGTAGAATAAAAAATTAAACAAACAAACATTGTCGTTTCGATTCGATAAAACCTGTTTGGATATATATATATATATATATATATATATATATATATATATATATATATATATATATATATTCAATGACGAAAGTATTCGTAGGCCTATCGATTTTGAATATTTTCCTACATTTCTCAGAATCTAATTCCTTTAAGATACCAGTTCTTTTTATATGTTAATAAGCGCAAAAAGGAATATAAAGCAATAGGTTAAATACAACAATCTGACATTTGAATTATGCAAAATAGGAAAAGTTATTATTAGTCGTACAGTATAAAAAATAGAAAGAAAATTGAACACTTGTCACAATATTCATAGTCAATAGATTGACCTTTTATCTTTATAACTTGCTTCAATCGTTTTCTAAAGTTTTTGAATAAATTCGAACAAGTTTTTCTGTGATTTTCATCCATTCTTCAATTTTCACACGTTCTAATTCCTAAAGGTTTTTTTGGTGACAGACGATTTATTCGAACTTTCAATTCTTGCCATAGATTTTCAATAGAATTCAAGTCAGGAGTCTTTGAAGGCCATAGCAGAACTGTAATCCTCTTTTTCTGAAGCCACGCAGACACTGATTTAGACTCATCTTTGTGATCATTATCTTGCTGGAAATCAAAACGTTAACCCAGATGAAGATATTGCTCTGATAGTTGTAGATTTTCATCCAGAATTTTGATATAGTCTGCAAATTTCATTATTCCTCTTATTGCGCTTAATTATAAAATCCACCTTGAGCTAAAAGAACCCCAAGACATCATCGAGACACTTCCATATTTTGTTGTTGTCACTGTTTTCTTTGGGAGGAAAGTTTCACCTTTCTTGTGCTAAATCTTCTGTACATCATTATGTCCCAAAAGCTCAGTTTTTGTTTAATCACTCCCTAGTTCCCAACAACAATTGTTCCCAGCAACAATTTTCTTTGCCCAAAACGTTTTGGCAAAATTAAACCAAGCAACAATGTGACATGGTTTGGGAAGTGGCTTTCATTGTAGTCGGCTTCCATACAATACAATTCTATTTAAACAACGTTTTATTGTGCGAGAATTTACGTTGATACCTATCTTATCCCAACTTCTGGCGATGTTTTTTAAAACAACTTTTGGCTTTATAGTAACCGCGAACCAGAGTTTTCATGCAGTGCTCAGTGACAATTTATTTTTTTGACGCCCAGGCGAATTCTTTGTCGTGCCAAACTATTTAAACTTCTTAGGTCTAGGGATAGCTAACCGGTTTGACATAGAACTGTATTTATTTCCCGACTTATGTTAATAATTCTCTGTCTCAAACCAACACTAAGCTCATTTGCTTTCTCTCGCGTTGTTAACGTAAGAATAACAATGGTGACTCTCTATGCACCACCTGATGTTCTTTGCTATAATTATCACAAATATTCTACTGAATTAATATTCTAGAAGGCTTTGCCGATAAAATAATTATGTACATTACTCATACTTACATGAATCAATCAATTTAAAACGATATTTTCTACTGTATGAATAATTTTATCTTTTCCTATTTTGGGTAATTCGACTGACATATTTGTTGTGCTTAACCTGTTGTTCTGAATATTGAGTTTCATATTCCGTTTTTTGTGCTTAATAACATATAGAAAAACATGGCATCATACATCATTTTTATCAATTCCTAGGAAATGGATAAACATGTGCGAACAATTTCGTCGTTAGAGGAAGCACGGTGGAGTAATTGATAGCAATTTAGATTGAGGAATCGGAGAGCCTCATTCGAATTCCAGTCGAATCCATTACATTCACTTACGCGCTAATACCCTTGGAAAAAGTATGATTCCTCTTTTTCTCCCTCCAGCTATAGGTAAATAGCAGGACAGACTGGGTTCTATAGCCTGAGATGGCAACTGGTCTAGGAGAAGGATAATTGAAATTCAAAACCTGCGGAGTGTCATTTGGGGACCGTGTGCCACGAAGTACACCAGGTCTCTGCATTCGGCCCTTCAAAAAATGTGGTTGGTTCTGCACAAAACCTTCACCGCAATAATCAAATCTCATGTGCTTGTGTCGGGCTTTTCAGTTTCCTAGGGACAGATGTGCTTGACCCTCATACGTCGAATTCGACGGGCGAGTCGAGTATATAAATATATATATATATATATATATATATATATATATATATATATAGAGAGAGAGAGAGAGAGAGATAGATAGATAGAGAGAGAGAGAGAGAGAGAGAGAGAGGAGAGAAAGAAATAGAAAGACAGACAGTCTATCAGAATGATAAGGGATGAAAGAAGGTATGTGATGTACGTTTACATATTCATGGAAATGTAAAATTTATACTCCACCTCTTCTTAAAATACATAAAGATATTTAATTCAGAAAATTGTTCTTCGTTATGATTACAAAAAATGTCTACATCACCTTTATGATTTTCTTCTTTATTCGGAAATGAAGTATGAATCAATTGAAGATCATGGGTCATTCTGGAGTCAAAGAAAAAGTCGCAAAAGTGAAATACGATATTCTGGAGAATCAATTTAATTGGATTTTTTTCGCTTCTGCCTTAATTTTTTTTTCTAAATTATTTTAATTTTTTTTATATATTTTCTCTCGATATTTATCAGATGTATTGTGGGAGAAGGTAAAATTATTATGAGTCTTTAGGGACACACGAAAAGATTTATAAAATAATAATAATAATAATAATAATAATAAGAAGAAGAAGAAGAAGAAGAAGAAGAAGAAGTAGAAGAAGAGGGAAACGCTAAAGAAAATGCGTGGGGGTCATAGCTGTGGGATTTGAATTATGGTTAGGGCGGGAAACGTGTTAAGTTTGGCAATGAGCACATTTGTTTAATCGATCAACAAGCAAAGTGAGATGGCGCCATCTAAAATTAAAAATAAAACGTCCCCTTTCACGACGACACAGATGAGAGGATTTCCGAAGCATGACATTTTGAAAATACAAAAAATAAGGAAATTCTACTTATGTGTATATGTAATTATGTATATGCATGCGTGCGTGCATGTGCATAAAGTCACCTTTTTAAATTGTGAGGGTTGATACTCTTTATAAGAACGTCTTTAAAGTACGGTTTCTTAATATGGTTCCATTATCTAAAAAAATGGTACTTGTGGACCTGATTTGCTGAGGAATCGCTACTCTCACTAAAAATGGGTATAATTATGACAAAACGTTTGTACTGTATAAAATCTGGAATGTTACCATTATAAAATAATTACACTAACAGCTAGTGTCGAAAGTTTCCATCTTTGAGGACTGTTCGAGACAAATGGCAACGAAATTTTTTTAAGGTCCACGTGAAGAACATCTCTTCGAAATCCTCTCGCCAATTTGTTGTGACTAAATTAATGGTCATGGAACAACAAAAGAAGTGTTCACAAATTAATAGTATTATAACAGAAGAGTGGTACTCGACTTGAAAGTGTGCGACAGTACACTGTTTCTCTCGATTCTCCTGAGACTTAATCTACAATCAGTCTTTTACCTAGTGGAAGAGTCCACCATCGACTCATTGTAGGGAGTACACCAGAACAAGGACTATTTGCACGAAGTTCTTCTGCTCAAAAATAGGTAGGGACAAGAAAACCTACTGATTTCAGTTTCTACATACATAAATTACGTGAAATTTTAAGTTTAAACTAGGTAATATATATATATATATATATATATATATATATATATAATAAGAATGGACATTGAATTCAACACCCAGAGGGTACAGTCTGTTTCATGCTAAACACGGTTACGATGAAACAGACAGTCCCGTGTCCTTATTGGCTTTCATGCCTACTTTTATATTTGCATACACTTCCTAAAATTGAATGCTTTAACTGATAAATATAACATACCTTGAAACTATATATATTTATATATGAATGTGCTCATATATATATATATATATATATATATATATATATATATATATATATATATATATTATGATCCAGTTGTTGTACCACGGTGATAGTCCAAGGTAGAACCAATAAAGAAGAACTCGAATACGGATATGGAATTACACAGATATATTACAAACAGGAATATATACAGAGAAGTAGAAAAGTGTTAGTACGAACAATCAGGTTTCGTAGTAATTGTCTGAACGCGACTCTGTTTCGGACTGCCTCTGACTCGACTGACTGACTCGCTCGATCTGACTGACTGACAGACTCCTGACGGACTTCACTCAGGACTTCAGATTGAACAGTATTTAGTCACCCCCCACGAGGGAATCATGTGGCACAAGGCCGGTTTAACGTGGGATCTCCGAGCTCGTGGGCTCGGCCAAAAACATGCTCTTTGAACCAGTATAAACGGGTTCAGGGTCGGTTTTCCTCCCCGCCCGAAGACAGAGAGTTCAACCGATCAGCCGGTCGCCCGACTTCAGGCTAAACGGTATTTAGTCATAAGGAGGGCATCATGTGGCACAAGGCCGGTTTAAAAAGCAGGAATAGACCAGTGTTAATAAAATATTTATATATCCATGATCATAATATTTCGAA
Source organism: Acanthosepion pharaonis (assembly GCA_903632075.3). Lineage (NCBI taxonomy): Eukaryota > Metazoa > Mollusca > Cephalopoda > Sepiida > Sepiidae > Acanthosepion > Acanthosepion pharaonis. The sequence goes on along the minus strand of CAHIKZ030000380.1, from coordinate 172,835 downwards.
TTACTTCGATGAAAATTTTCAAAATTATATATTTTGTTTAACAGAAATTTTTTTATGCACACAATGTTCACCCAATTGTAGTAATCTACACTGCCGGATGACGTATGTATGACGTAATATGTATAAATGTAGTGTAGCAGCTCTGGGACGCGCATAGAATTTAACGAATTTGCTGGCCGAATGATTGCTAATCAAAAAGATGTAACACTTTGTCTCTGCGATGGCAAACGATCTAGATTTATCCCGGGCAATAGTAGCAACGGTGCACCAGAAATATGTGAATTATGGACATGTGCCAGTCTTATAGTTGTTGCAAGATCGATATCACGAGAAACCAAGAAAGATGATGACCACCCAAAGAAGAAAAAACATTGCATCATATCACATCTCAGTTCAACGTTGGTTGCGTTCAACGGAGTGTAGAACATACATTGAATTCCACAGGGTTTCGTAATCATCGACCAACTAGGGTACCAATATTAATAGCAGGATATCAGTTACAGTTCCTCACCTGGGTCAGCAGAAGCCTGGCGCCATGTTGCTTGGTCAGACGTGTCATATTTCTTGCTATTTCGGTAGGCGGTCGTATTTACTTACTGAGGAATGTTCAGTTTTCATATCTTATTTTATCGCTGTTTATTCCCCAATTTATAATGGCTTCAGATTCAGAAAAGGAACTCCAACAGGAATTCCTGATGAATTTAGTAATGGAAACGATAAAAGAAATAACATCAAAAATATGATGGCAGAATGCATGGTTTCTAGTAAATGGAACAGCTGAACATAGTAACTACGAATTTGAGACACAAAAAGCAAGAACAGAAATTTAAATATCTAGGTAGGGGACGGAAAATGAAACGCTGAAATACGAAGGCGCTTTGGAATATCAAAAAGAATATCGAAAAGATGCCATCCACAAAACTAAGCAAAGTAAAAAGAAAGTTAGACACAAAGAAAAGTGTACTGAACCGTTATGTAATATCGGTCCTCTATATAGCAATGGACACTGGACAATCTCCTCATATTTGAAGAAGAGACATGAGTTCTACAATATAATATAGCTGGCCCGACTCGATCCTGGTTGCTTCCCACGCTGGACAGTACTGCCGCTGGTCAAGTGATTCTTATCTACAAGCCTCTGCGTTTCTTCACCTGCTTCTTCCCCTCGTTGTGTTCCTTGATCACAGAGCAGTGAAGATCGAATTTCATCCGTACTCGTGCGCTCGATCGAATCAGGGCGAAATTGTGCTACAAAAGGACAAACAATGTTTGCGGGGGAGAATAAAAATAACGAAGATGGTAGCCGGCTTAATTTTCCATTGGTTTATATAGTTTTTGATACAATAAAATTAATCCTTCCTTCTCTATCGTGACAATTTATCTTTTTCTTGAAGTGGTATAAAGCAACAAGACAAGATCGGTAATACTCTCAAGAGCAGTTCACGTGGCTTCTTCATCCTTTTGCTGCTTCTCCTGCATTCTATCTCTTTCTGGTGCCTTCTGCTTTTTATATAATCTAAGCGCACGTTTATATATATTTCCACCGACTCCTAACGCGATTCAAGATTCATTAATATTCATATTAATCCATTAATTATCTCTCCAATTTTGGAGAACGGATTCTGACTATCAAAAAAGAGGTCACTTATTCAAAACAATAAATTCTTCGACAACAAACTTTTTGCTTATAAATTCATTCCCATGTCCATGACGTTTGCACGTTTACAAAACCATATTTCAGTTTGTTTACATTATTGGCTTTGCGATTTATAAAAATTACGTTTGTTTTCGGCTGATAAGAAGCCTACATTCTTCATTCCGCGGATGTTATTTTAGATCCTTTATATTATCGGCTTTGCGAATTCATAACAATTCCATTTGCCTTTCATTTTAACAAAAAGAAAAAGAAAGCTCTTTTTTCCCTTGCGCCATATATCATGTCATGTTTTTACCTTAAGCTTTTTAACTCTTTTAATTCCCTAAATCGTATAAGGGTTTTTCACATGAATCCTTTGAATCCTTCTCATACTAGCAGTGTCAAAACAATGTCTTCATTAGCGATTTCAACTATAACAAGTGATGCTGAGAATACCTTGACTGAATATTTAACCAAAGATGCAGTTTTACGGTAAACGGAAGCAAAAATATCTTTTACTTAAAATCAGAAATAAACAATTGAGATTCCTCGGGTATAAAGTAAGAGAGTTTGGAGAATATGATACTGACATAACTTATTGGAGGTAAGATGAACTGAGAAAAGCAACGAATATCCGACCTAACTCGGATGGTAGAACACGGTTTAAGATAGATAGCAAAAAGACAAAGCTTACGAAGAACTATAAACGACAGGAAGTTAAGCAATGGACACCCACCTCCTGAAGGAGCCCACATAACGAAAAGTCGGATCTTTTACCAGCTTTCCAAAATATACCTGTACTTTAATAATTATTTCAAACAGACATTCATCCATGGACTTAGACCTTGCAAACCATTGGATTTCTTTAAGCGAAAGAAAGCTTGAATTTCTTTCGAAAGATGCCTATATTTTGATGAGTGGATGCTGAATATTCTCAATCAGCCAGACCAAATATCTCTTTCAAAAATTGATTTTGATCCTGATTTTAGAAAGTGGAGTTCTCTCAATATCTACTCGTGTTCAAACCCTAATTTTTGAAACACTAGTTATCTTCTCTTTCAAAAATTGCAATAATTCATTGCAAATAGCATTATATTAGAACATTAATATTTCAGAAACATCGCTATAGTCATTACGCATTTGAAACATAATAAAAAAGCAACTATATATAAAATGTATCAATTGTTTTCATTGGCTATTATCTCCAAAATATGAATATTTCGTGTCGATTCTGATGAAAAGGAATTCGCGTTTAATGTTCTATTATGTTACTTCTTTGATTTCACTACTAAGCTGGCTTTTTTCGGGAAACTAGATCTAGTATAACAAATTTTTAAAAAATAATTTCACCCCAGGGAAGGCAGTAAAGCTTCTAAGACAAAAGGAGCTACCGAATGTCAAAGAAAAAGAAGAACGGGTCGAAAATAAAAGAAGGAGAATCAGGAAGACAATAGATTTCGACTTATTTCGTTTTTTAATCAAAGTTGCCTGGAAAGCAATAAGTTGGAAGAGATATCCACTGGCGAAAAATGCGATTTAAGAAAATATTAGCAAAGAACTTATGGTTACACCTCGCCATTTCAACATCAAAATGATGCGAGCTTGTTGTCAATGTAGTATTTTGATTATATTCGTAAAATCCTGATATCATAGAATAAAGTTAACCAGGAAAATTACCATGAAATTATTTATAGAAAAGTCCCAAAGAAGCTACATTACGGTAGCGGGAAAGTAAAAAATAAAAAGCCGTGATGTCGTGATGACCTATAACATTGCAGATACTTTGGATTTTATAAAAATCTCTAAATATATAACAGGATCACCAGTCAATATGACCGCAATAATCGAACCATGGATGAATGGCAGACTTAAAGATATAATCTACCAGTATCGAAGGATTATTTCTGACAGTGAGCCGCTTTGTGGAACAGACTCCCACATGGGTGCTTACCTAAAAATTCAGTCTTGACTTCTTCAAATAAAGAGTCAGTCGCTATCATTATTATTCTTATAATCTTTACATCCTATCAATTAATTTTTTATTCGTAACACAAATGTAATCCATCATTTACATTGAAATAACTCTCTAGATTGAGTATCTTTCAAGTTTTTTTTTTATCAATGAAACTTGCTAAAAAAGCAGTGGTGATTCTCTCTATCAGTCGACGAAGGCTCTTTTTCAGAAGAGTTCTGGTTATCACGATAAATTACACCCGACAGCAAGGGCTCTGATCCGGAGATTGGAGGTTTTGAGGAGCATGGAACCAACTATTAATTGCTGTTCCCAGACTCACCCTGACCCCGGGGTTGGTAGTTACCTGTTAGGGCTCCCAGCTATATATATATATATATAGTATAAAATGACAATTGGAAAAAATCTTAGATTTTGCCGACGCGTTTCGACTTCCGACTTTTCAAGGCAAAAATGAAATTGAAACGTTTTTGTTGTTATAGTTACATTAAAAAAATCCAAATTTAAAAGATAGACGCTTCTGTCAAAGCCTTTTTTCTGGTTAATGTAAATTAACTTTATAGTAAGGGATTTTTTTTCCATGTCGACAATATAGTTAAATTCCCAGATCAATTCTGTGGACAAGACAGATAGGTATAAAATGACAATTGGAAAAAAATCTTAGATTTTAACGACGCGTTTCGTCTTCCGAATTTTTCAAAGCAAAAACGAAATGTTTTTGTTGTTATAGTTACATTATAAAGGTAATTTACATTAACCAGAAAAAATGCTTAGATGGAAGCGTCTATCTTTTTAAATTTGGATTTTTTAATTGATAAGAGCTCTTATAATTATGTAAATGAACAAAAGCTAATTATTATCTACGATGTATTATTTGTGAAAGCAGAATGATATCTATTAAATTTCGGCATTAAATGAACCATAAAGCGTTGGTATGCCGTTTCAAGAGACTATCATAAATGCATTATATATTGGGCAAGTCATGAGTTGTCGATTAAGATATTCGTACTTAGGTTGAATGAAAGTGGAATTTTCTGTGGTATTGTTTAAAAAAATACCGATCTGGGATATGCTTAAAAAAAAAATATCACCGTGTCAGAGTGAAAAATAATTTCCCGTTGGTTTGTGCTGAAAGAGAAATTTATTCTTTGTGAGGAATACAAGAAATTCGTTGGAATGAAAGCGAAATTGGTACTTGGTGTCAAAAAAGGAATTCATTTTAATGTGAGGTGTACGGTGGAATAAAAGATAACGGCTAAAACTGAGGAATCGGAGATCCGAGTTCGAATTCCAGTCGAATCCATTACATTCCCTTACGTGCTAACACCATTGGGAAAGGTATGAATCCTCTTCATTCAAGCTATGGGTAAATAGCAGAACAGACCGGGTTCTATAGCCTAGGATGGCAACTGGTCTCTTGCAGAAAGAAATGCAACCTAGTGCGGGAAAAATGTGCCTCGTTAGTCATGTATCGAAAGATTCATGACCGGCTAAGCGTATATCACGCATGTCACAAAACTGACCGAAAGGAAATGTGGTGAATGCGACATTCGTAATTGTTAGTGTGATTAATGTGACATTCGTTTTTTTTTTTGTTTATGAGGAAGAAAAGAAATTCATTCGGATGAAAGAGAAATTCGATCTTCATGTCATAAAAGAAATTCATTCTTATGTGAGGGGAATGAGAAATTCCTACATGTTTGTGTGATTAAAGATATATCCGTTCTTTTGCTTCATTAATTGATTCATTTTCTATAGCTTATCAATTCTTGGCATGTTATTTAAAGCTAAAAAATATACTTATAATGCAATTTTTTTCTCGGGGAGGGGGAGATAATAATGCTTTAGTGATACAAGTATTACTCATTAATCCATAACTGGAGTGAGAAGATGTGGATTTATACCTGTCCCAAGGGTATTTTTCTGCGTAAGTGGCGACAAGAAACTGAACGGGAATTCGGCTCTGGTTATACGATTCCGCGCCATTATCCATTAAAACAACATCCAAGATTACAACATCTAGTATTCACAAACGCTCACTCATCTAGGTACTGACCAGGCTCGGCGTTCATAAATAAATTCAATAAAGGTGAATCGATAATCGTACGAAAACCGGTGTTTCAACGTGATGTTGCTGTAAGCCATTTTTTTTTAAGTGTAAAAGATATTCGTCGGGGTGAAAAGTAATTTCGTACATGATGCCATGATTGAAATTCATTCTTATGCAAAGCGTAAGGTAATTATACCCTTGTTCAAATTAATTGAAGCAACCACTTTAGTTTCCTTTTTTCAACATACAGTTAATTTTAGACCCACTTGAGTGACAGGGTGTAATCGATTTCTATTTTTTCCTTAGATTAGGTCATTACCAGTGCTGTGCAGCAATGTGAATATATTTCAGGGAGTTTGATGAATTTCTTTTGATCTTGAAAAATGTTGCGTCATCCGTGACTGCATCAGATTTTCATCACGCCCGAACACTATTGTCTCAACTGTCAATTAGTTGTTTTACAGCCATTGTATGCCAATGACGTTACTCCAAGGAAGTGTACAAAAATTATAACTCTGCACAAACACACTGGCAAGCCTTACCAGTGAGAAAATCAAAGTATTATAGATTGTCCCGAAATCTCTGCTGATTTAAATCAATCGATAATCTTGGGTCAATCTGCAGGGAACGACTTTGTGGAATAGACATACAAAGTACCAACATATGTACTGGTTCATGTACCATTGGAAAAATACAAAAAAAATCGTAAATAATAATGGAAATATTCGTTTTGTTTCAACTAATTGGCACAAGGTTGTATGTTCTTGGATTTGGTCAAAAGAAATTCTTTTTTACATGTTTGAAAGAGAATGGATTTCTTGGGTTTGAGGAAGAAAAATCACTCTGTATGACCTTGAATGTTAGAGAACCACAGACAGGAAAATATATATTTAGGGATTTCGCAGATGTTTTAGTAAAATTCAACAGAACTCACACGTATTCGCATTAATATACAAAGAAATCGGTCTAGGCATTTCATTATGGAAGGGTAGATTTTGTGAAAGTGTTCATAGCTCAATTAATAATAGTGATATTTTAAAGTTGAGCTGATTAGTTTACATCGTCAGAAGGATGAAGAAACCAGAGAGGAAGATTTCATTACAGCATTAATTCCTGTAAGCTTAACTTGTTAACCATTGCTTCAGAGTAAAACCAATAAAGATTAAATTACTGATACCAAAGCTATTTTTATATGGTTGAAATCCAAATAAAAGACAATTGGAGCCAGAAGATTATATGAGCTCGCCTTTCTCGTCAAAATGACTTGTCTACAAAGAAAAACAACATTCAAAATCTTCATGTAGACTCGAACACTTATCTCCGTTGTCAGATGTTGCTTCCAACCAGGAGAATGCGTTTTTAAACAATATATATTTGTACTTTATTATTGTTCATGGTCTTGCCAGCAGGTTGGCTAAGATTTTAACGAGCACAAAACGTTCATTTTAGAATAAAGGCTGCATTTTATTGTTTAATTAATATTGATATAGTTTCATTTTATTTCGGCAGTCACAGTTAAAGCTGCCGAATAAAGATTTGCACAGAGAAAAATTTCGGCAACTATAACAAAAGGTCCGAATCTGACTGGAACTGAATTATTTATTAGGTAATTGTTTTACGAGCCATTTCGGATCTTATCTGCAACTATACAAACGCCACGTGCTAACCGTTTAGTTTTGAAAGCCGGAAGACGATGTCAACCAATGTACGCTACCTTCCGGTCTTTTCTGCCCGGAAATGTTGAATCAGATTTCCGGCAAACCAAACGTAGTTTCATGTTGTATGTAAAGCAATGACTACCGCAAACAGGTAAAATATCCGGGTATGTTGTTTTCTCTCTCTCTCACTCATTCATCCTGTGCATATATATATATATATATATATATATATATATATATATATATGTGTGTGTGTGTGTGTGTGTGTGTGTGTGTGTATATATATATATATATATACACACACGCATATATATATATACATATATATGTACACACACGTAAACACACACACACACACACACACACACACACACACACACACATATATATATATATATATATATATATATATATATATATATATATATATATATATATAAGCCTTTTTGTGTGAAAGTGAAAGAAATAATGCGTGCGACAAAAGCAGCTCTGATGATTTCATTATGGGTCCAACCAAAGTTGAGTTAATCACAGCCTTCTTCGTATTTTGAAAAAAAAATTATGTTTATATCGAAGTAATCCCAAATATAATTAAGATTTTTCTCCGCTTCTGATTTATGCATCGTAACTATAAACACTATGTCAGATTTTATTATGCAGGTCAATGATTTCCAAAAATATTTGTTATTGTACAATAAATTCTGATAAAACTTTAACGGCTTTTTGTATTTATATCATCAATATAATACGTGAATTTCAGTTCTTCTTTTTTTTAATATTTACAATAATTTATTTGATTTTGTGAGAATTTATAATGCAACTATTGGCTTATTTATCATATTGAAAATAAATATAATAGTGGAATTACTATTTTATTTTAATATATATAACGATTACCATTGGTTCTAATTCAGATATAAGCTCAAAAAGAAAAAAAAATATTGAAAAAATATGAGTAATTGGATCACATCGTTACTATATATGTAAAAAGAAATCACAAAGCATTCAAAAAACAAGATTGAAAATATTGGCAAACTAAAAAAAGAAAGAATACGATTGAAGTATGTCAACAAATTATTTTGTATAAGTAAATATTGAAAAATATACAGAATATTAGGAATGTTGGCAAAATACCAACCTTACATTTACGTTAGCATCACCAAGAATATTTTGCTTAAAGAATTACACGAGAATGATTCATCAACCATAAATTCGATGGCTTTATCTAGAACTACATCGAATGAATATGATGACAGGTTTAGATATTTATGCGTTCATGGAAATCATCAATGAATCCAACTTGCAAAACAACAAATAGAGTTGGAGCAATGTTTTTGGTCTTGTATTGTAGGCAATACAAGTAAAATTCTTTCCGATTTATTGATGAAGTCAAAAAGTTTACTTTCTTGGTAAAGAGAATTTTAAGTGATGAACGTTTTAAGCAACAAGTTTTATTTATAAATTAAAATTACTTTGTAAAAAGCTCATTATTTTTTAATAATTGTCTTAAAGACATCAGATTATTGGAATGCTCCTATCTCCTCAGAAATTAATCTAAGAGAAAACAATTAGAAGAGGAGATTGAGTTCGCTAAATTGGCAGGGTCATTATAGCATAGCATATCATAGGATAGGATTAGATAGATAGAAATTAACAGTAATGAGCTAGCTAGCTAGCTAGCTAGCTAGCTAGATAGATAGATAGATAGATATTAACAGGATTGAGATAGATAGATAGATAGATAGATAGATAGATAGATAGATAGATAGATAGATATCAACAAGACTGAGATAGATAGATAGATAGATAGATAGATAGATAGATAGATAGATAGATAGATAGATAGATATCAACAAGACTGAGATAGATAGATAGATAGATAGATAGATAGATAGATATCAACAAGACTGAGATAGATAGATATATATAGATAGATAGATAGATAGATAGATAGATATCACCAAGACTGAGATAGATAGATAGATAGATAGATAGATAGATATCAACAAGACTGAGATAGATAGATAGATAGATAGATAGATAGATAGATAGATAGATAGATAGATAGATATCAACAAGACTGAGATAGATAGATAGATAGATAGATAGATATAGATAGATAGATAGATAGATAGATAGATAGATAGATAGATGGAGGAATGAAAAGGTGAAGAAATTGAAGGGAAAATATATTTAAAGGAAAATGAAAGAAATTATGAAAGGAAAGCGAAGGAAGAGAACCCGATAAAGAAATCAGAAAAGAATGATTTTATTTAAGAAAAAAAAAGTAAGTGAAAGAAGGAATTATCCATGAAGGAAATGATAAAACTTTAAAAAAAGCATGGTGATAAAGAATGAAAATAAGCAAGCAAGAAAAGAAAGAAAGTTTAGCTGAATGAATGAATAGAAGAAACATGAAAGGAAGACATTTCGAAAGAACATTAGAAAAAAAATTAACGCTCGGAAGGAAGGAAATATAAAAAAAAGATTAAAAGAGAAATGAAGAGTTGAATAGAGAGAAAAAAACTTCAATGAAAGGAATTTTTATTTGACCAAACAAAACATCAAATAAATTCGACTTTCGCCTAAGTGCTTGTCTTTTGTTTTTGAGTTCCTTTTTTTCTCTGCTGATCATTTTTTTCTTCATTAGATGTTTTCTTCTATCAAAGAATCGTCAGCAATTGTGCTGATGAGACAGAATTTGTTCGCTATTGTGGAAACACAAGGCAAAAAAAATAAAAATCTGTGAATATCTCAGTTTTTATTTATTTATTTTGCTTTATTCTAGGGGTCTGAGATCAATGATGAAATTGTCCAATAAACGCCTTAACTTGAAAGTCTGTGAGACTGAAATTCATCCTAGAAAGAATTTCGGTCAATTATTGGCCGAACGTCTGAGGATCCACCCAACAACATGAATTTTCTTTTATTTATTTATTCTGTATTTCCATTCTTTTGGGTGTGATTTTGAATCTATTTTCCTCTATTTTACTCTAACTTCCATTCCGATATTCTTTTTTCTCAATACAGAACGGCGGTAAAAGATTTTTGACAATATCAAACATGTAGCATGAAACATGTAACATAAAACATTACAAAAATAATACAGTTCTAGTGTCTACTGTATAGGCATAGTATTTTTCAGAGCATTTCAGAATTACTTCAACAGGCATGATCGGATAAGAATCATCCATTGCTACATCACGTTTGTGCAATGAGGCTGTCCTTTTAAATTTATAAGTGTTCTCAGCCATAAATTTCCTGTCGAAGAATGCACTAAGAGGAACATGTTTAGAAACTGATTTAATTTGATATTAAATATCCCACATTGCGAGAACAGAAAATCTGCCAAGAATGGGAAAACGTTGTTAGAATCTGGACGCAAATTTACTGTGAATGAAATAGATTTCATTGCCAGTAAATTTGCGTCCAAATTCTAACAAAGTTTTACCATTCTTGGTAGATTTTCTGTTCTCGCAATGTGGGATATTTAATAATGATGGAAACAATAAAAAATCTAAAGAAAGTGTCTCGATTATATACTCCAATCGCATATTAAAAAAACTTTTTTTCTCCATTTAAATTTTCCAGCGTCTCTCGCACGTGTGCACGTGTCGTCGCATCAACGTTCACAAAACCTTTTACTATTACGTAGTAAGGGACAAAACGCGTCGCGCGAAAACTTTATGCATTTTATCGTGCATCATTCCTTCAAAACTGTTCATGATATATCGAAAATTATATATTGTATTATAACTACAATTCATTTAAATATTTAACATCTAACACCCTAACAATAAAATATATCGCGATAATAGAAATATTAAATAAACGGTGTAAAGCAAAATTAGCACCTGAGGGGTTGCAGACAGATTAAAACTTCGAGTAATTTATTTCAATATATTAAATAAATCTGTTATTTAAAATTGAGCATTGTTATTGTTTTTTTTTACTATAATATATAATATATATATATATATATATATATATATATATATATATATATATATATATATATATATATATATATATATATGCTAATAATATAAGCAGCTATATTCATCTGGCAAAACCTTATATGTTTTAGCTTGTAAATGGACCAACCAATACCCAAGTCAAAAAAAAAAAATGGTAAAAAAAAGCAAGAACTAAGAACATGTACTTCCGGCGAGAATAATCTTCTAGAATCAAAGTTCAGAGTCCAAAGAAAAAAACCTCCGACACGAGTAAAGTAAAAATAACTAAGCAAAGTGCTCAATACGCTAATTAGAGCAAACTAAGTAAACCTAAAGAGCCGGACAAATCGTTTACCCTGACGATCCGCGTAGGTGAAACCTAGGTAGGTTTGTCTGACACTTTAGGTTTACTTGTATATATATATATATATATATATATATATATATATATATATATATATATATATATATATATATATATATATTGCTCGTATATTTACCTATATTTATAAATTTGTGTCTGTAGATGAGGTGTTATGATTACTTGCGTTATTTACATTATTCAGACTGTTATCGTCATCTTCATTGGCATATTCACAACGTTTCGACAGTTTTATGCTTCGGCAGTTGTACGTTTTGGTCTTTTTCAGGTGATTGGTATTTCGAACCGAAGCCTTTATTTGATCCACCGGGGTAGATTGTTCTAGTTCCACTTGCCATGCATCTTCCGGATATCACAGTTATTTCCCTTTAGCTCAGCTCTCCAAGTTTCGGTTCACCACTGCTGTGGCCTGGTATTGAACTCATATTTGAGTCGAGTGACTGGATCTAACCAACGTCTTTAATACATACATTATATATATATATATATATATATATATATATATATATATATATATATATGTGTGTATGTATTTATATGTATATTTGTGTATTTAGGCAGCAATCCTTTTTTCATGCACATTTCATTGAATAAGACAGACAAGGTGCTTTGATTTAATTTTTATACAATTTCTCATGCGATCTAATAATTGTTTTCTTTTCAGATGACAAATAACTGTCGGAATGTTCTTTTTTTCCGAGAAATTAATCCTTGCAAATGGCTAAATGTACAGCCGAATGCACGCATAGAAAAAAGAACATAAGACAGTTTTTATATAATTTATCATCTGAAAAGAAAACACTTATCAGATCGCATGAGAAATTGTATAAAAAACTAAATCAAAGCACCTTGTCTGTCGTATTCATTGAAATGAGCATATATATATATATATATATATATATATATATATATATATATATATATATATATATATATATTATAAGTAGACATGTGATAAGTAACATTAGACAAATAAACCAGTAATCTGAATAAAAGAAATATGTAACATTTGTATGTAGTTATTTCTGATACAATCCATCTCGCACTTTTAAGAATCTGTAATTCATCCGTACATTGAATATTAGTGTCATATCTGGATTGGTGCTTTTGCTATACATCTCGAAATTCTTGAAATAGTCCGATTAAGTATTTGCAATGTATTCGGTCATGACCTGGCACTTAGAATTCATCCACTTTCGCATTGCCGTGACATCCGTGTGTTTTTTTTTCTATAAATATTTTCATGGGAATTGCTGCATAAATATGAGACATATTGCTAGACAGGTAATTGGTGTTATCGTATTATTATTGAAATAACTCGATGTAACTCTATGTTCTATTCTAATAGTTTCTTTTCTCGCATTTCTCGCCTGTGAACCTCTTTTCTGACACGCACGACGTGAAAAATTTTAAATGTATCATCTGTCTCCTTATTGTTTTCCAGATTCATGCTCATTTACAATCGTTTCTCCCTAATAATGTTATGTTTCCTCATTTTCATTCTCACTGGCTTTATTGCGAAAAAAACGTAGATTTTTTTCGTTAAAAAAATGGGGCTTCATTAAAAAAACAAAAAACAACACAAAACAATAAAATATAATTATGTTTATATAGACGTCACTGATTTGTAAAATTCGTGTTTATCTTGTCTATAAGAGTAAAAATAGATGGGATTATTCGTTCTTTTGTACAAATAGGAATACTTCTTAAAGTTTTCAATGAAAGTTGAAAAAACATCCTTTACCGAACTATTCTTTTATTATGCCAATATTGCACATTCCATTAAGTGACATTGTTAAAAAGATAGAAATGAGATTGTATCTTAAATGTACTTTAGCATTAAGACTTTTACAAGACGATGACTATCTTTTATAATGAATAAATCCTTAGTGATCAGAAACAACACGTGTTACACACAAGACAAATGTTTAAGATAACGCCTATAGCAGATCAGGCGAACCATTTTCTGCGTGAAATATACAGCAATTAATTATTTTTTCCTGTCAAAATACGATACCTAGCAGCTGTGTACGTAATTTTAGTGTCAAGAGGTTCTGTAAATAAATCCTTGAAGTCTCCATAGCATTAGCGCATGTAGAAAAATAGCAAGCTCTTTCGAAAAGGATATTTATGAGATTCATTTATACGAACATTAATCCTTTCATCCCTCCGTCTAGAGAAATTCAGATTCTAATAGAAATATTTGTGAATTTCACAAATTCATTAGTATTTGTCATAGAGAAATACTCATTAAGAAGCTTGCCTCAATTCTCCAAGTGTGAATAATTTGTTTGCATTGAAAATCAGTGTACGAGAACTTGGTTTTTAGATGAGATAAAAGATCAACTAGGAGAAAAGATCGATAGAAAAACCGCGACCAGCTCGTGCATCAAACAAGCTTATATATAGTAATGGTAATATTAACTGTTTCCTTATAAGGAAACATTAAGAATTTATTGAACAAACAGTGCTGCTGCCTGTTGAAATGTATAAAATCTTTCCCTTTAAAACATTTTTTTTAAGGAAAATAGGTTTCTCAAATCCAGTCGCTGTTATCGTTCTTTCCAGTATCAATGTTTTTTTTTCCTAACCTTTTGTTTGAAATAGTGTGGAACGATATATCATTATTTTCTTTACTGTATTATTCATCGTACTTGATACTATTCGGGAAAGTCCACAACTGACATGGATTCTATCATTCGGTAGAGTTATTTTCGATTTTATAGCGCCAGTTCAAGTGGCACGAAGAAGGATATTCCTCGCTAAGACCTACATGCTTCTTTTGTTCGAAGTCCTTTTTTCATTATAAGTTAGTACAAAAGGTGACATAGATATATCTGACCATGTTTGGCACTATGCATGACATCCATATAAAACTCTCGATCAGACGATGTTATTTAAGTACATGAATCGAATTTTTAGGTTAATATTTTCACTTTGTAGCTATTTATGTTAATAGGCGAATTATTTTCGTTCCGATGATTAACAGTTTTGCATATTACACAGGAGTTTTTTCGTAGTCATCGTTATGAATCATCTGATAGCAAGAATGCAAGAATTCTTTGATACTATGCTCATGAAATATATTATTGTAAATTTTGGCGCCACCAACGCCAAAATTTACAATAATTTATTGCTATTTATACTATTTACATGCGGACTATTGTCCTCACCTTTGTTGTTATCAGCCGTTGTGCGTTCCGGTCCTCATCAGGTGTATGTTGATCCGGGTAACCTACGGGAAATTCCGAACCGGACTCTATGTAATCCACGGAGCATATACTTCTCGTTCCACTGCCCATATTTAGGGGAGATAACTCGTCTATTCTTATTTTTATTACAGCCAAGTTATTGTTAGTATACACTGGGATTAAACTGGTATTACTATGTCACCGAATCGATGAACTAACGTTCTAATCCATTCTAATCCACGCTCTAATCCACAGTGTACATGAAGCCTAAAACATAGTATGTCTGCTGATTAGCGCTGCTTGCCACGCTTGTCTGCTTCTCTTTTTGTTACAGCTGCTGCCACTGTAGAAGACTTGCTCTCATTTGACTTTCTATTCTTCTTTTTTAGCGACACCCATATTTATATCTATACCAGTCATACTAAAGAGAACCTTATAGCCTTGCGTTTGTACTGATTCTTTTAGACGTCTAAATCTTCAGCTTCTTCGCTTCATCGCTCAGGGGCCACTGACTACAGTTTTCTATCCATATATGATCAGCTATGCCTAATTTCATTGTTATATTGATTGATTAATTGGATTTCTACACCAGTGTAAACAGGTGACATCAAGCACCTTAAAACATTCCCCAGAATACCCATTGCATAGAATTCCTATCCATATCAACAAGACTGATCATGAAAAATTTCAAAATTTACGAGTATTTCTAAATTTTTCCTATTGATCCAAATATTATCGGTGCAATCGTCTTTATTTCTTTGCGTTTAATTAAATACTTTTTGTATTATTATTTCATGATTATTATCCGTTAATATCATCAGTGATATCACGACTACATTGTTAATATAAAAGTATATCAGTTTAATAATTACATATATATATATATATATATATATATATATATATATATATATATATATATATATATATAAAAAATCTGAGGCAACAATAATCACAGTGATATTTTAGGTTTGACGCATTTGTACCCGGTAGTGTTAGTTATATTGCGGATATCAAAGTCATGTATAAATGTTCAATAATTTGGGTAATGTAAAAACACTTCGTAAAAATTGACTAAAAAGTCTGAATGCGCATAGGATTAGCGAAAGATGCCTTCCAGAAACTAAGCAATGCATTAAAATACAGTGGAGTTTCTTTAGACAAAGAGCGATAAATAGTTATGTAATAGTTAATTTCTTATATGGTAGTGACTGCTGGACAATTTCTTCATTGATGAAAAAAGAACTGAAGTTAAAAAGAATTGGTTCTACCAAAAAATGCTGATAAAAAAATAGAACATTTAGACTATTTACATCTTTCGAACTATCGTTTAAAGCCATCTTTATTTCCATATTCACGACATTTTTTATTGCCATATTCACGACATTTCCTTATTGCCATATTCACGCCTATTCTACGCTCAGGTTTTCAGGTGATATACGTTTGAATTTCGAACCGATCCTTTTATTTAGTCCACGCGTGTAGATTGTTCTTATACCACATGGTACGCGTTTTTTTTTTTTGGATATCTCAGTTCTAGTTAATCCCTTTAGTAATTCAACTCTCCGGGTTTGTGTCCACCCCCGCTTTTATCCATAGGGTCATGTGTCCATGGACTAAATAAAGGGTTCAATTCAAAATTCCAACGGATATCACCTAAAAAAGGTCGGAGCGAACAACAGCAGAAACGTCGTGAATATGGCAATAAAGATGAGGACAAGAGTCCAAATGATGTAAATAGTGTAAAAAGTTAATATATCTCATGTCAGAAATATAGGCAGATGTAGACAGAAAAATAGAAGATGGAAGGGAATTTATTCTCACAGTCAGAAAGGAACAAATGAAATCACTGGTAAATATAATGAAATATAAAGACCAAGAGAAGTTAACATCCACAGAATATAATGAAGTTAAGAAAAGCAAGAGAAACAGCGGGTAACCTTTTGAACAAATTTATTTCAATGGATAGAAACACAAAAGTGAATATGGACGGTAATCAGTGAAAAGAGTGACAAGAGACAGGAAGTTGTCGAGAGCCATGCCCATATACGTCTTGAAGGGATATGGAATATAAAAGTAGATATGTAGGTAAGTATTTTATGTTGCTTAACAGTAACGTTATTGCATCTCAGCCTACGCAATTTAACACGACTTCGCCCTTCCAATAATTTAGACATTTTTTACACTGACACATTTCTGGCACATTAGCTATAATATTACAATATTTTAAGTTTTGCTCTGAGGAAATATTATGTTCTATATTGAAAAATAAGAGAAAATGTATTTTATTGAAGAAATAAGTGTAACTGAGAGACAGAACAGGATAGTAATATGTGTAATTGAACTCGTTAATCTACACGCCGTGTTGTGCCTTAAAACGTCCAGCGCGCATGTGTGTGTGTGTGTGTGTGTGTGTGTGTGTGTGTGTGTGTGTGTGTGTGTGTGTGTGTGTGTAGTAGGGGTGTTAGCTATTCCACTTGCCTCTTGATTCATGTCTGAAGACCTCTAACAATGGTGGAAAATCCTCCTTATTCTCCGTTCTCGAAATCAAACAGTGAAATATATATATATATATATATATATATATATATATATATATATATATATATATATCAGGTCATCCATGAATTCTGTCCGAATTTTGAATAAAGAAAACAAGTGACCAAATGTTACATTTAATTACAGATTCAATCAACAATGTATTTTCCCTGATTATCTATGATTTCATTCCATCTATTAACAAGTTTACTAATTCCATTACTGTAAAATTCTTTTGGCTTTGATTCGAAGAACTCACAAATGTCAGTTTTAACCTCTTCCTGTGTTACAAAAGCTGTTTCTTCCAAATGATTCTGTAAGCTACGAAACAAATGGTAGTCTGAAGGAGCAAGATCGGGAGAATAAGGTGGATGAGGAATTTTCTCCCAACCAAGTTCTTCGATCTTTTGTGACGTGATTCTTGCTGTGTGTGGTCGCGCATTGTCCTGATGAAACATCACCTCTTTTCGATTCACTAGAGCAGGTCTTTTTTCCCTCAAAGCTTGGTTCAAACGCTCTAATTCCTGACAATATATTTGAGCATTAATTGTTGCATTAGGTCGTAAGAATTCAAAGGGGATTATTCCTTGGCAATCCCACCAGATTGAAAGAAGAACCTTTTGTCCATGTAGTTCCCTTCTCGGCTGTGGCTGGGGTCCTTCCCCTTGACCAAGCCACTGTCTACGATGCTTATCATTTCGATAAAAGATCAAATTTTTCGTCGCCAGTCACAAGTCTATCCAAAAAAGGTGAAACAAGTTGGCGAGAATGGAGAGAAGAGCAGATGTCAACTCAGGATATGAGGTTGTTTTCAGACAATTCATGAGGCATCCATTTTCCAAGTTTAGGAACTTTTCCAAGTTGTTGAAGATGACGATGAACAGTTGTATGGTTTAAACTGAGAACCACTGCCAATTCCTCAACTGATAAAGCAGGATTTTCTTCAAGAGCTGCTTCAACAAGCTTTTCATCAAACTCAACTGGACGTCCAGTTCGATCTTCATCTTCAAGGGTGAAATATACACCTCTGAATTTTGCAAACCATCTTCTGAAAGTTCTTTCATTCACATATTCCTCTCCATAAACTGAGTGAATGTTTCTAGCCGCTTCGGCTGCTAAGTTTCCTTTCTTGAACTCATAAAGCATCATGTGCCTCAAATGATTCTTGGGTACTTCCATGTTAGCAGGGTTTTAATCAAACAAAATTTAATTTTATTGTTCTCTGAAATAAAATTTGATCAGTTTAAATGCATCTAAACATAAAAATAATATTCAGCTCCATTAGACATTATAAAATACTCTTTAAATTTCGTTCATTTTAACAAAATGTTAAAATTCGGACAGAACTTATGGGATGACCTGATATATATATATATATATATATATATATATATGTGTGTGTGTGTGTGTGTGTGTGTGTGTGCGTGTGTGTAAAATATATTGCAAAATATTAATATGGTATTCTAGAAATACATTTCACGAAGTAAAAAATTATTGGCATTCATCAGGAATTAATGTGAGAGTTATTGACCGAGAGAAATCGATATATATATATATATATATATATATATATATATATATATATATATAGAGCAGGCTTTACCCTGAATATCCGTTTAGGTGAAACCTAGGTAGGTTTGCCTGGCTCCTTAGAATTATCTCAGCCAGCAACATTGTGTATCTATTACAGAGAAACGATCCTGGACCATTACGATACGACGCAAGGGGCATACCACTCGTCCAGCGGGCCTCAGTGTCGAATAAAAATTAATTAGCCTCAATATAATGAAGCTACTCTTAATTCCGGTGGTGATACTCATCCAGATATACATAACTCACTGGAACAGGCCTCAAGATTAAAGTCTTCTTTCACCAAGCAGCTCCATCAAATGATTTAAACATGGATCAAGCATAGGTTTATAAATAATAGATTTTTTTTTTTAGATTTGAATAATTTCACATAATAACTCATCGTTTCTAGAAAAAGAATCCTCAACAGAATACGGAAAGCAGAGCAACGTCTTCTTTCATCAAGTAATTAGAAGTAGCTGCGCTATATTGAGTCTAGTTAGTTTCCTCGAGTCTCGCTGGCACAGTGGTATGAACCTTGCGTTGTATCCTAATTGTCCGTATGACTGCTGATGAGTGCACCAAAAAGGACGAAACGGTCGTCCAGTGTTTTCTGCATTCTGTTGAGGATTCTTCTTCTAGATTGTATGAAATTATTCAAATCTCGAAAAATATGAAATTATTCAAATCTTGAAAAAATTATTCCTCTCTCTCTCTCTCTCTCTATATATATATATATATATATATATATATATATATATATATATATATATATAGTAGTCGTAGTAAATCATAAAAATCCAAAATTATCGCACATGGGTTAAAGACAGATTTCAATATATTTCGTAATTTTTTGGATTTTATGGTTTACTAATATTTATTTGGTTAGCATAATAAATATATTGAACTCTTTTAGAGGATAAGTTTTAATATTTTATATTACTAGGATCCCCTTGGATTATATATCGACGGATTTATTACCTTTATATATATATATATATATATATATATATATATATATATATATATATATATATATATATATATATATATATGTGAGTGTGCATGTGTGTGGGGGGTGTATTAGCTCTACTGAATCGTCTTCAAGAAGCAAGAGCAATATCTAAAAGGCCAGCCAATCTAACAATGATTTCATCCCACAATCCTTATTCTTGCTCCATAAACTTACTCCTTTGGAAATCACTAGCGGGTCTTAAGTGCCACGTAAGATTATCGCACAAAATTTCATAACTGAATCAATTAAGTTGTCAGATCGTCATACGTCCAAACCTTTCATTATTATTATTATTATTATTATTATTACTATATATACACAGGTCAAAGAACAAGTATAGGTCAAAGAACAAGTATAGGTCAAAGAACAAGTAGGAAACAGATCTTAATCTAAGATGTTTCACTTTATTAATGCTTCGTCAGAGATCAAGATATAAATAATAAAACGCAAAAAGTCGCAGATAAATTGTGTGTTGTGTTGGATTATTTCTCATTGGTTAGATACGCGTAATGAATTAACAGATAATATTCACATATATGTGACAAACATTCTCGACGCTAAAATGTGTAAAAGTTATTGAGATGCAGTAGGATGTTTTGATTGGATACGTAATATGTAACAGCTAATATTCAAATAAGTGTAAGAAAGCATTCCCGATGCTAAAGTGTATAAAAGTTAGTTAGACGCTGCAGGATGCTTTGAAAAATTTTGTTTGGTTAGGTTTTTCATTAAAGCATATCACGTGCGTATTTTGTATATATGTATTGATTATTATGTATTCGCAAGAGATAAGTTAGATTCATCAATAATGGACCAGTAGAAAAATTGATTTAATGTAGTTTTTTTTTTAAATTTGTGTTAATAGTTGGCAATATTGCTATTTAAAGATATTTTCATAATATTTTCACTTTAAAGGGTTATGTTATTTAGGATTAAAACATTCGCACAAACACACACACACACACACACACATATATATATATAATATACATTTATATATATATATAACATTATATATATATATATAATATAAATCTTGCATACACACAAACACACACACACACACACACATATATATATATATATTTATATATATATATATATATATATATATATATATATATATATATATATATTCATGTCATAAATTATAACTGAATGGATCTTTAAGGATAGTCTCTCTCTCTCTCTCTCTCTCTCTCTATATATATATATATATATATATATATATATATATATATATATATATATATATATATATATAGGGATTTTCACTGATTTTATGTATCAATGTTAATCTCTTGACATCTTCAGTTTTACATCCGGATTTAATCACACGCTCCATAAAAATGTCAAACGGAATAAAATGTTTTGTTGTTATCATCGCAAAAGATTAATGTCTATTCTGACAATTTATTTCTCATATATTAATATCTGTTTACTTAAAAACCTTTTCGAAATTTAGTGAACTTTTGTAGTATTATGTAACAAGCATTGTAAGGCCGCGATTTTCCAGTACGTTGATCACTCGCTCTCAAACACTCAGTATGTTGTAAATAACATTTAGCCTGAAATAAACAGTTTATGTTTGGCTTAGTATTTTTTCCTTTTGAAAGCTCCTTCAAATGTATATTGCTTCAGCCGACAATCAGCAAACTTTCGGCAGTTTCATAACAAACAGCAGATATACGGGTAGGGTAAAAAATAGTGTCTTAGAAAGAGAAATTAGTTTTCACGATAAACTATATCCGCGTCCCGATAAACTACGTCGAACAGCAAGGCCTGTGATCAGGAGGTTTTGAGGAGTGTGGAAGCATCTCTAAATTGCTGGTGTTCCCAGGTCCGTTCTGACCCGTGGTGGCTGTACATGTTAGGGATCCAACTATGGTCAAATAGTTAACTCCCAAACTGGAGTCAAAACACTATGAATGTATAAATATATGTTTTAATACCAGAAATGCATTGTAAAAAATTTTACCACCAATACTTTTTTGAAGGAAAATATTACCAGCAAAAAAAATTGTCGGCATTAAATAACGCATTGAGGTTTTTAATCCGTAAGACAAAACAAACCAAACCAAACCAAACCAAACCGAAATCAGTTTTCGAATTCAAGTCGTGTTCCTTATACAGGGTGTTTCAAAGTCTGTGTTACTTTACGACACTATATATCTTAATAACAATTGGGGATATAAAGAAAACTTATATTTTCTGAAAGCTAATATTTTCACGCTTCTGGACAGGTTTTTTCAGGTGTGTGACGGTTACACACCTGGCCCAGTGTCGGATCCTTTGGTTACGGCGCCAACGGTGACGTCGCTCCTCCTGGTCGCTCCTCCTGGGTCCAAGCGTGCCGCTCCAACCCTTTGGTCAGATGATCACCAGCCTCGCCTTTCCCGACTCGCTTCCAATACCTGGTCACTAAAGCAACTATACCGATCTCCGGTCTGTCTACCCACGCTGTGTTTAGATCTTAGACAGACGGGTCCAGCAGGGATCGGGGCCGATACAAGTTGAGTCCGACGGGGTGGCAAAACACAAATAAAATAAAAACTCACGACACCAAACAAAATTGCTGATAAAAAAGGGTAACAACCTTTTATATCTTAAAGTCCGTTACATAAAAACAAAAGTGTTCTCATTTCCCGACCCGCTCTGTGGACTATGGCACCAAGCTTCTATCACCCAATAGAAAAATGTCGAATTACCTACTTTCTAGAATCATGTATGTATGTCGGAGTGTGGTTCAGTTCGACACTGGGGCTAATTTCTATCGATCATTCGCAGTTGATTCTTCTCTCCGACTTGAGTTGTATTTCTTCTTCTTCGTCTGCTTGGGCTGGTAGTTTTCCTGTTTCAACTTGGTGGAAGATTTCTTGTTTCAACTTAGCCGCAACTCTCTGTCGTCTGAGGTGGTCTCTTCTCACTGCCGTCCGGAGCTGAACTTTAACTTCTCATCGACTTTCGGCTTGTCTGCAGCTCCTATTCTTCTCAGGCTTTCAGGCAATCTTCTTCTTCATCTACTTGGGCTGGAAGTTCTTCTTGTCTGAGGGTTCTTTTCTCGCTGCCGTCCGGGGATGAACTTTAACTTCTCATCGACTTTCGGCTTGTCTGCAGCTCCAATTCTTCTCAGGCTTTCAGGCAATCTTCTTCTTCATCTACTTGGGCTGGAAGTTCTTCTTGTCTGAGGGTTCTTTTCTCGCTGCCGTCCGGGGATGAACTCATGTCTTCGACTTGGGTGGAAGGATTTCTTGTCTGAGGATTCTCTTGCCCGCAAAGGGGCGAGTGAATCGGGCCTGATGGCCGCGTTCAGGCTCTATCCCTGCCCGCGGTCCAGCTGCAACTCTCAACTCCAACTCCAACTGATTTCTGTCGACTGGCGTCCTGCTTATATTGACGCCGCAACAAACTGGGGTGGGTCTGTCGGCGTCAGGGTTTTCTCGATAATTCCAAAAACTGCATTAATTCTGTCTTCTCCATTATCGCTATTGTTTTCGCCCCTACTTCCTCGCAGTACCTTTGGTGGGGCGGCGCACATCCATCTCTCTTAGTCTCTCGTATGTCAGGTGACCGCTTTTCAACCTAATCGTTCCTGATCGAGCATTTCTTTTTCCTTTTCTTCCGCAAGTCACGTGATCGTATTCGACCAATTGTTATTGGTCGAACATTTCTTTCCCTTTTCTTCCGCAGGTCACGTGATCGTATTCGACCAATTGTTATTGATCGAACATCCTCTCCCCCCTCTGTTTGCGGGCGTGGTTACATCGTTCTTGTTTAAAAAAAAAACAAAATCCAATTTTTCCCTTTTTGCACGTACGCAAAATGACAATCTTTGGCTTTCTCTCACCTGGACTTTGTCAAACAGCCCGCTGCTAATTAGTCTTGACTTTAGAAAGGATCTTTTCCGCCTTCTTGGCGCCCTCTGTGAGCCAAAAGCAATTGTCCCTCTTTTTACCTCTTTGTTTTTCCTGATAGTCGAAAATCTTAATTATCTACATTGAAATGTCTCTACTTTATTAACGTGGGTGTCCAATTCTTAACAGGTCTGTATATCGTTCCACCGATCACTCCCCTCAACCCAAAGACACTTTTTCTCTGATTAAGATTGTTTCATTGTTCCCAAAATTTCTCTTTATCCAAATTGATAAGGTGTCTTTCCATGCAAAAGTCGGTCAGATGCTTTGACGATATCTGGTCTACATCAGCGGCCCGTTTTGATATCATGTCTTTTTTTCCCTTTCTTTCTTCTTATTATTTATAATTCTATTCTTCCAATTGTCTTTCGAAAATCGGCCAAGACGCTGACCTAAATCTCTTTCTGACTCCTATCTCCACCCTCAATTGGGTCATGCATCATACAACTCTTTTCTCTCTTCTTCTTTCTTTTTTTTTTTTCTTTTTTTTCCTTCTTCTTCCCTTAAGATCGTCTAGTACAATCTTAGTGAATTATTTTCAACTCAGTTATTTTCCGTTTTAAAAAAAAATCAACAACCTGTTTAGTAACCGAGTAAGAAAAAATTAAATCATATTTCTATGAATATTTCTAATAATGCAAGGTGCCACAGGTGTTCAATGTGAGCACTGTTGGTCACACGACAGACAACCGCACGATAATTCAATTCTTGGCAAACGCGATCAAGCATAACGTTGTTGATGGTAGTTAAGGTATCGGCTAATCGCGTTTTCAGGTCACCCACATCTCCGGAGAGGGAGAGGTACGTACACGATCCCTTTCGCTTACCCCCAGAGGAAGAAGTCTCATGGCGTGGGTCTACAAACCCAGTTGGCCATCGCATGAACACGCGATCAGTCTGTCCGGAACGTCCGACTCATCTGCCAGACAGAGTGGAATTGTGCCCGATCCTGTTGGAAAATGAAGTCTGCTGACGCCTCCACATGCAAAGATTCCATCAACCAGTTTTGCAACATGGCAAGTACGCTTCACCATTGACTGTTCCTTCTTCAAAGAAGAATGGTCTATACACACGCTTCTTTAACATGCACGTTTACCTTGCACATGCTCAAGCATTAGATGTGGGTTCTCAGTTCTTCATATGCGGGTTTTATGCTTGTTAACTTTGCCACTTAAGTGGAAGGTTGTTTCATCGCTAAAAACAAGCCGATCATCACATCAGTCTTATTCCAAAATCTCTGCGTAAAATTCCTAGCGAGGCTTAAATAAAATTAAATTAAATTAACAGAAGAGAAATTTTAGCTTTTAAATGATACCAGTTCAATCATGTTACCATTTGTAGTTCATGATGTAAGAGTTCTTAGAATGTGGCATAGACTTTTGAAACACCTAGTATGCATGTAAGACCGAATACACTTGAAAAAGTTATGAATAAATTATCTCCCCAGTTATGGGTTCAATAGTAGCATTATATCTGGAAAAATCTTATTCTAAAAAGGATTGATAAGGCAGTATTAATTCGTACAAACGAATTATTCTTACAATCCCAAATATAGATCGATTTTAAATAACCCACAATTAATTGGTAAACCGTTTAAAAAGCAAATCAGTTCTTTTAACGAGCGTTCCTCCTCCGTACTTCGACCGCATAAATTTAAGCTTAATAATATATTGGCAGCTACAGGTCGCGATGGATAAATTGTCGTCTAAATGCCGCAAAAAGGAAAATAATACTGATATTTCATTTTAACAGCTACATTTACCAAAACTATACAAACATGTCTTGAAATACTAAAGAGTAAATTTGTACAGTAAAATAAACATTGGCTACAACTATGGTTTCTAGACAACTTTGAAATCTCCTGCATCTCTCTCATATTGGTGAATGCAGCCATAATCCTTGGCTTCAGTTCATCTTTGATGTTAAAAGGAGCTTTGTTGGTCCCTCGCGCAACTGCGACCCACAAATAATAATCAAGGGTGGGGTGAGGAGTTAGGTAGCCAAATGGTTTCGAAAATGTTGCCATTTACAGGGTCTTCTAGCACTCGCTCTCTCAAAACAAGGCAGCACTTCCTCCTCAAGACACGGGAGTTTATTTCTTATCAGAGTGAGTTTTCCGATCCGCTGTACATTTGTAATCACCATTAGACTCATCCAACTCTTTCCGAATCCTCGGCATTGATCAGAGATCTGAGATAAACACCCAAACACTCTGAAATGTTTCTATTAAAATTTCCGGTGCGAATGCCAAGCAGTGCAAAATTTCTGGCGGAGTGAATTGCGTGATGGTGCGCTTTTTCACACAGACGCTGACCAACTGAGTCTACTACAATGTGCAGTCGACAAAATCAAAAAGAAGCAACGCGCATGCGCGAAATTAAAAATATAAAATTACGACAATTTACCCATCGCTCTAGTGTTTAAATAGCTCGATATAGCCTAGATTTCTACTCTAATAGTTTCTTTTTTCTCGCGCTTCTCACCTGTGGAACTCTCTTCTGGTTTCTTGATTCCCTGACACCTACGTTCTTTAAAATTAAATGCAACGAAAATCGTCATCTTTGTCTTCCTGAAATCTGTTCTTTTGCAGTCGCTTCACGTCAATGTTATTTTCTGATTCACTTTCAGTAATCCCTTGCGTCTCAGTAGCATTATCGCCTGGCTTGAAGCGAAATGATTAAAAGAAACTATAATAAATCTAATCACATGACAGAGATAAAAACATAGAATGTTTTAACATTTAATATTCATAGCGAATTTTTATTTATAAACAAACCAAAATAATTTATCTTAAATCTATAAGATCATTGACGTATCATGCTTATAGTCTCTTTAGTAAGTAACAAGCAAAATTTAATTAATTTTAACTTAGAAAGCTAATAGAATTTATGTGCTTATATATATATATATATATATATATATATATATATATATACGATCACCTATTTAATTGCTAAAGAATCAGACGACAGACTGTACGGGTTTTCACTGCACCAACAACGAAAAATAATCTTATTAAATTGTATGCTAGAAGAAATTCGGTTATAGCTGGACTGTACGTCGAATTAAAATTCAAGTAGCATTTACTTTTGCATCAGTACTCGTGGAAATTTATAAATATATTCTCCTCAACACATAAGTTTTATGTTCATACATTCACCCAGTTAAAATAATAATATATATATATATATATATATATATATATGTGTGTGTGTGTGTGTGTGTGTGTGTGTGTGTGTGTGTGTGTATGTATGTGTGTGTGTGTGTGTGTGTGTATGTGTGTGTGTGTGTGTGTGTGTGTGCGTGCGCGGAGAGACAGAAAGATAGACAGAAAGATAGGGAGACAGAAAGAGTGAGTGATATATGACAAAGTTTTCGTGTGGCGCGTTTCGTCCTTTATGACGTCATCGGTCTAGGTTTGTTTACGTTGACTCGACTGCACATGCGCACGAACGAAAGAGGCTGGGAATTTTAAATTTTGATATTTTTTACATGTGTTTTGGCTATATAATGAAGTAGCTTAAATAAAAGGTTATATGAAGACAAAAGAAACATTAAAGAAAACAACAACGCATTAAAACAATAGTAATGAGCCTGGCTGACAGCTATGACATGAAAAATGCTACTCTAATTAAAAGAAAAAATAATATACTAAAAGGAAAAATGTTTAGAAAATACTTTAATCGCTACTTTAGTCACAGTAAATTTGCGTCCAGGTTTTTACATCTAGGTAATTATAAATTAAATGCAAGTAAAACAAGAATTGTTTATTATTATTATTATTAATAATAATAATAATAATAATAATAATAATGATAATTGAAATCGAAATAATAATAATAATAATAATAATAATAATTGAAATCGAAATCACAAAAATGTGGCACATGGGAACATCAACAATCCCTGACGTAGTTGGAGCCCTAGGATTGGTTGGAAAAGATTCCAGTAGACTAATTGAAGGGATTCCTGGAAGTCCATGCCTCAAAGAAATACAAAAAATTATTCTCACAAGTACAGCCCACACTTAACGAAGGGCTATATTCATGTAAAATATGTTTTTGTTTTTTTTTTTGTTTTTTTTTTTGTCAGTGTCATGATCCCATTTCTAACCTTAGGTCCCTAGAAATCAAAGGAAATAAAAACAATAATAATAATGCCCCAAATAAACAATACGAAAATATGAATACAAACATATCGAGAATTTATTGTGAATTTACAACTAATTGTTAGTAATTATTAATTTCTAAATACCATTTCATTCGCTATAATTGCATTTGCTTTTTTATCTAAACTCCAACATCGTCATTTCACGAGCATTCTTTACACGATAATTGGAAATAAAGAGTAAGTTTTTAGTATGATTCGAACATTGTTTTACTGATCATATTTCCAAGGCAACAGGCTGACCTGCATTCAAACATTTTCTGAACGCCTGATACGCTGTTGTTTTGATTTACATATTTTACTATTTTGATTATTTTACATTTTGATTATTTTGATTTGTTTTCTGATACATTGTCATTTATGTTACATTTTTACTATTTCTTTATTTATTTCATTTTTATTTCATTTGTTTTCGTTGGTTGGTTGCTGGTCGGTTTTTGATCGCCACATTTAGTAACAATTGTGGAAGTGGAAGTTCCGATAAAAATTCAACTAAAATTAGGATAAAAATACACTAATACTAAAATAATGATAATAATATCAAGGCATTGATGAATAAGAGGAATTATTGTCACTTCCTATTTACTTATATTTATTTATATGTGAAATACCGTAATTCCCCATGTATAATACGCATTTTTTCTAAAGAAATAATAGGGGTGCGTTTTATGCACAGCTACAAAAGATCTTTAATAAATTGCCGTTTCATAGGTCGATTTCAGTTGTGAAATGACTACTCACCATAAACATACGACAAAATAACATTCGGCGATTGCGACCCCATAAGGATATCAAATATCTATCTATCTAATATCTATCTACCTAACAATACTTAAAAATTAAAAAAAAATTATCATAAAACTAAATTAGAATAATATTATTCTATGTTTAAAATCATTTTTAATAAGAGTAGGAAACGCTGACTAATGAAATTGGAAAGGTACAATTTATAGGGTGTGATTACCAAACAAGTCGTGCGTATTATGCGTGATTAGAAGCATTTTCACACACTTTTGCCGCAAGTTTAGTTGTGCCTATTATGGATGAAGGCCTATTATACATGAGGAATTAAGGTATTTCTTTTACCTGTTAATAGGATGATCAAATTTTGCAAAAGACTTTAAAATAATAATCGAACTGACTGTCAAATATCTGCAAGATTTTCCTAATTAAACTCCTTGAGCACCTACAGCTGACTTAATATTTCCTAAGTCTAACATGTAAATGAAGGTAAGATTATGTTGCTCCAGCACCGATACGCAGAATTGTTCTACAAGCTTGACTTGAAAATTTGAATTCAAAATCCTAGATTGCAACATTGACCAAAAATGGTGGTTAAAATTATCCACCTATCTCGAGCATAAGCCATGATAATATAGGTATTTACTATGTTTAGTATAGTCTAAGACAAGTGAGGCTTATCGTGTGGTAATACTCTGCAGATTTAACTAATTTAAGGCGAAGCATACAGCTTAGTGTGGCATATCCAGGAGTACTGAAAACATTAGTAATGATTGGCTTGTTTCCCGACAAGGCTCTCATCGACTGCCTCTGGCTTATTTCTTTCAATGATTCAACCGACCACCCTCTCACGCATTTACGTTCTCCTTCAATAACCACGACTACTACAACTGTCGTCTGCAAGTCAGTAAAGCCTTCGATTGCCTGAACTACCACTGCGGCTGCTATAGAAACGCCGAACCCTTAATCAGGCTGTCCCTGTATCGATTTCTCCGCTTCTTTCAACATAAAAAACGGAGCGTTTCCTCCTCTTCGTGTTTCTCGTTAAGCATCGATGGAATTTAGCTCGCATAGTAGCTAATGATTGGCTTTGCCCATTTCTGATTCGTTCAATACGTAGCCATTACTACCATACACTCAACAAAACCCGGGAACTCTTAGCTTGATATTAGTGACGCTCAACGAAATTCGGGAAATTTCTATTCAGCCTATAAAAAAAGAAACCGGAAAAGAAACATAATTAAACAAAATCAGAATTATATATATATATATATATATATATATATATATATATATATATATATATATATATATATATATATGTATGTATGTATGTATAATTTTAATAATTTTACGCACATATATCAATTACTGAACCTACCCAGTGTATAGTATACACTAACGCGCATGCGCATCTAATAATATTTTTTCTTCGTACAAGTGTGTAAACACTGTGTTTTGATTTCCACTGTTCTAAAGTAGCTTTATTTGCTTTCCTCTTTTGTACCAAAACAAGTGAGTCAACAATATATTTATTAAATTAAATTGAAATATGAGAAATACTGTTCTCAATGTTTTTAAACGAAGAACATGAGTTTGTGAGTTCGTTCTTTGGTTTGTGTGTGCCCCTATATGTGTGCGTATTTGTGTGTGAGTCTATGTATGTTAATTTACTAAAATGAACAAAAAACGGTATAATAACACTGAGCTTTGTTTTAGATTAATTTAAATTGACTAAAATATCTAGTTTCCGTGCAATTTAATAAGAGCTTTATAAAAGATCCAAAACCATATATATTGTGAGAAAACAGAATAGAACAAACGGATGGAAGTAGTCTGATAAATGGTGTGCGCAAAGTTCTGTTGTGAAACAGTGGGCACTATAATTCCTGAACAATATAATTTCTCACTTATCCCCTTTCGTTAAATCAGTTCACCCGAAGCATGACGATAATGCTACTAAAATTCAAGGGGGTTTACTGTGAGTGAAAAAGAATGAAAAGGTTTTAAAAGAAACCCGAAACCCAATCCAAAACAAGGAATAATTGATCAACCTCTGGATCTTTTCAAAAAGCCGACGATGAGTGTAAACAGGACGATAGGCGAACCTGTCTAGTACCCTACCTTAATATTACTAAATGTAGAATATAGCGTTGATAAGAAGAGTCTTCTACACAGACAGCGGAATCTTTTCGCAGAAAAAATGCGATCAAAAACTCTACAAGTTTTCTAGGGAAATGGTTCGTAGGAGATGAAAAAATTGAATTCTGTTGACCTGTCTAACAAACCTACAATATCTTAGATATATTCACTGCCCATTTTACGTATTAGGACAAATATGTAGCAATGTATATACCCCAACACATTGCACGCACCAAACAAATGACCTGACATTAAACCCCTTCCACTATATCATAGAATATTTTTAAAAAAACCCGTAGATTACATACCTGATCAGGATAAATTTGTTTGGCAAGAAGATAGAGTGTCACATATTGCCTACCAGTTGGGCATAAAGCTTTTGCCATGAATATATATATATATATATATATATATATATATATATATATATATATTATTATTATTATTATTATTAAGAGGATCTGAAATAATCATAAATAAGTAATTCATCGAGTCTGGAAGAAACCTCAAGAGAATGCAAGATGCATTGGACGGCCGTTTCGTCGTATATTCGGGACTCACAGAGTGCGATGAATAAATTGTCATTGAAATTACATAAAAGTGCAAATGACACTGACATCTCATTTTAACAGATATATTTACTAAAATTACACAAAGGAGATCTTAAAATATCTCAAAGAAAAAAAAAAGAGAACATTTATTCAAGAAAATTGCCAGTGGATTCGACCACAGCTTCCAACGACTTCTGGAGATTCTCCTTATGTAAGTTGATGTATTCTGCCATAGTCCTTGGCTTCAGTTCATCTTTAGTGTTACAAAGAGTTTTGTTGTCCTCACAATCAACAGCGCCCCACATATAATAGTCAACCCGATAGCAATCTGGGAAGGTAGGCGGCCAGATGTAAAGGATGATGTGACCGCAGAAATAGTCTAACTAGTTTTGCAGCTTGTGTGACATGATGCAGTCCTTTTGCCAAACATCGGGTCTTGCAGCATCCACCCTCTTGAACATGGGCAAAACTACTTCCTCAAGGTACTTGTTATAGGTCTCCATGTTTGCGAGACAAATTCAGGATTTACCAGAATGGTCAGAGTGAGTTTTCCGAGCTGCCGTACCTATGTAATTACCATTAGATTCATCCAATATTTTCTAAATTCTCTGCACTGTCCACAGATTGACCCCCAAACACACTGAAATGTTCGTACAGGAGATTACGGCGCGAATATCAAGCAGGTAGAGCATGCCGTTTCCAAATTTCTGGCGGAATTAATTACGATATGATGATCTTCTTCATAAAGACGATACCCAATTGAACCTATTTATAGAGTAGAGTCGAGAAAATAAACAACGCACATGTGCGAAATAATATATATCATAACGGACTCTCCCGTCGGTTTCGACGTATGAGAATCTAACAGCTTAGTTGATTCACTTTTGAAATTTTGTGCAATAAGCTTAAGTGGCATTTAAGACCCGCTAGTGATTTACAAAAGAGGCCACATATGGAGCAAGAGTGAGGATTGTGAGATTAGATCACTGTTAGATTGGTTGACCTTGAGAATGATTCAGACAAGCCGAGTGAAAATCACGTTGATCTCCATTCTACCCACTCAAAGGTGATATGTTATATATATATATATATATATATATATATATATATATATATATATATATATATATATATATATATATATATAGCGGCTTTGATTAAGGAATCGGAGAGCCGAGTTCGAATTCAGTCGATTCCATTACATTCACTTACGTGCTAATACCCTTGGGAAAGGTGTGAATCCTCTTCTTCTCCTTCCAGCTATGGGTTAAATAGCAGGACAGACTGGGTTCTATAGCCTTGGATGACAACTTGTCTAGGAAAAGGACAACTCTGAATTCAAAACCTGTGGAGGATAGTTTGGGGACCTTGTGGCACTTAGTGCACCAGGTCTCTGAATTCGGCCCTTCAAAAAGTGTGGCTGGTCTTGCACGAAACCTTCACCACTATAATCAACTCTCATGTGCTGTTGTCGGGCTGTCGGTTTTCTGGAAATTGATCTGCTTGACCCTCATACGTCGAATTCGACGGGAGAGTCGACTATATATATAACAGACAAGGAATGTCTATTATGATTGATCAGGAGCCATCCTAAACTTCGCATAGTTGCTTTAAATTCGGGAAGAAATAAAGACAAAATTAATCCAAAATTTGGATATTTTTTTATGCTACACCTTGATCTAAGCTTTCAGCTCACATGATTCATCTTCGAAATTAAACAAGTATGCGAAGTTTAGAACGGCTTATGATCAAACATCATAGACATTCGTTTTCTGTTATATTTAACAATAGGTTTGAATAAAGATCTGCTGCCCCAATAAACTGAATATATATATATATATATATATATATATATATATATATATATATATATATATATATATAGTCGTGAAAGCGAGTTTGTAGATTGACCAACATAAATATTTCACGACGCTTGACACTACATTTGAATGAAAACTCTAACATTTTTAGGTATTTAAAGCAACATGCCTGCCCGCACACACAATTCCGTAAAATACTTGTCGAAAACACAATTATACTTCGACATGAAAACAATAGACAAAAACTAAAAATATTTGAAGCATTATACATCAAACAGTTGAAACCCAACCTAAACAAAATCAATTACGGCATCTCTACAAATATTCTTACATATCTATAATTGGTAACAGAAGCCATTGGTTTATACCAACGGCTTTTCATACTTCATGCTCCAATTCACTCTCGTGTGATCATGTGTGACGTCATGAGATGCGGTGCGATTTTCGCTTCTAGCGTCTTATATGCGCGTGTTTATCCTTGCTTAGAAATCAGCTATGTAAACATTGACAGACTATCATCACTGTCTTGTCCGTATATTGCTTAATATATTGTAATTGACATCTTTGATTATGGCTTAAGTAAGCCGAAAGCTTAGATTGTATTAAAAAAAATATGGATCAATATTGTGAATTTCTTTCTTCGTTCAACGATAATGTTAAACTTATCAGACATTACGAAAAAAATTTACATAAAATAAATAGATAACACTTGTCTATATTATTTAATGAAACGTGTATGAATGAAAAGATGCTGCCTAAATACACACAAGATATATATATATATATATATATATATATATATATATATATGTGTGTGTGTGTGTGTGTGTGTGTGTATGTATGTATTTGTGTGTGTGTGCATGTATACGAATAGAGAATTTTTATCACAGTGAAGGTTTTACAATACTTTTTCTTGAACCATCGTTATAAAAGTTTTGACAGAGTTTTTCAGTTATTACCTTTCTTGGCGTCAATAGATATTACTGTGTAATTGTTTTTCAGTCTATTTTGTGTTATAACTATCAATTATATTTTTTACATATGAGAAACCATTCGTCCCTTTCTTTCTCGACACAATTTTATACCGTCATATAGCTTTACGCCGCACTCTAGGGAGTAAATACGTGAGTAATATCAATGTCATTTCCCCAATACGTCAATGACCACATCTCTGAGCAATAATTAAGGCTGTTCAGAGAAGTAATTAATTTGTACATTGGTGTACACTATACTTATATATATATATATATATATATATATATATATATATATATATATATATATATATATATATATATATGTAGGAAGAGAAAAAAGACTTCAGATAGAGAGATTTAAATTCTGTTTCCGTGTCGAATTCTAGCTATTGTGTTATATTATGAATAGGTATATATGTAAGCATAATAATCAAGAATTACATCGAGAGTTCAGAAGTGATTGTGTTTTTTTTTTCAGAAATCAGCCAATTACATCGAGTAATAATTTATACCTCTGACATTTATAATCAATAATGTTTGCTAATGGGATTAAGTAGTTTTGTTCGATGCTGAAATAGAAAAGGAACAATTGAAGCAAGCAAATCGAATTTAATAAAATTATTCAGAGCAATCGAATCACTTTACTAATTTCATCTTATTAAATAAAACAGGCACGCTTTTCATGTAAACATACATTTCACTCGATATCTGGAGAGAACGTATTAGTCTGTGTTGGTATGTTCCTAGCAAACATACGCAAACGCACAGAGATTCACATGCGGGGGGGAGCACAAATATATCTCTATAAGTTGCTTTCCTTTATCTGTTCATGTATATATATATATATATATATATATATATATATATATATATATATATATATATATATATATATATGTGTGTGTGTGTGTGGAAGTATGTATCTATTTACACACACACACATATATCTATCTATCTATCTATCTATATATATATATATATATATATATATATATATATATATATATATATATATAACACACAGCCGTTTTCTAAATGCCCTTAAACAAAATAAAAACAGGAACAAGTACAGCAATAAGAATTAAAGAAAAACAACCAAAGTTAATCGCTTGGGAACGTTAATTCTTATGAATTCTTTCCCGTATCATATATATATGTGTGTGTATGTGTGTGTGTGTGTGTGTGTGTGTATGTAGTCCATATATATATATATATATATATATATATATATATATATATATATGTACTTGTTAGTATATATTCATCCTGATCTGAAAACGCATAATATACCAAGTCTAAACAGGTTGTCAATAATTAATTTTACACTGTCTCCTTTCTCCAAATTTACACACATATATATATATATATATATATATATATATATATATATATATATATATATATATATATATATATACATTAGGCATGAAATGATGAACAGCGAATGTGGAAAAACTGATTATACATTTATATTGCTGATTTCTATGTCAACATTTTTACTTGGAATTTATAAACATTTATAACATTTATAATTTATATAATTTCATATGCTTTGTATTTCGCCTTAAAAATAAATATATAAATAAAATGAAATAATACAGCACTATCTTCCGGATATCTTTACTACATGATAACTTCCTGGCTTTCATGGTTTCATCTAAGCACAATCTTACTTGTGAATCGATTGTTCACAAATATATCTGCATATATGACAACATTCTCAGATTTTTATCAGTTTTAAAACAAACTTTGATAATTCAATTCATCATAGAGGTTGATATGCTTAATAAATATCAATATATAAAATGTCTAATTAACTGAGAAATGTAGCGAAAGCATTTACAGTTGTTATTTTCCAAGTATATAGTTCGCTTATAAATTGCCACGGTATCATTGGCATCAGATTTGATTGAATACACATTTCATTTACCTCACGTGTGCATTCGGGAGACTCTTAATAATTCTCCATAACTTCCTTTTTATTTATTGCCTGTATATTCCAGTGTCTTATTCGGATAGATATTGGTGTAGATCCCCTTGCAAAGAAAGCATTTGAAACGCACAGTTAACCTACTCCTAGGTAGGTTTTCCCCGAACGCTATGGAGACAATTCAACAATGTTATATAATTCCTTATTGGGACTTATTGTATATGACAAATTAGATGCCCAAATTATATATATATAGTCGATTCTCCCGTCGAGTTCGACGTATGAGGGTCAAGCAAATCAGTTTCCAGGAAGCCGACAGCCCGACAACGGCACATGAAATTTGATTATAGTGGTGAAGGTTTCGTGCAGGACCAGCCACACCTTTTGAAAGGCCGAATTCAGAGACCTGGTGCACTAAGTGCCACAAGGTCCCCAAGCGACACTCCGCAGATTTTGAATTCAGAGTTGTCCTTCTTCTAGACCAGTTGCCATCCAAGGCTATAGAACCTAGTCTGTCCTGCTATTTACCCATAGCTAGAAAGAGAAGAAGAAGATTCACACCTTTCCCAAGGGTATTAGCACGTAAGTGAATGTAATGGATTCGACTGGAATTCGAACTCGGCTCTGCGAGTCCTCAATCCCAGCCGCTATCCATTATTCCTCATATATATATATATATATATATATATATATATATATATATATATATATATATATATATATATATATACGTATATTGATGTATGTATATGTATGTAGATGTGTATGTAGATGTGTTTATATGTGTGTGTGTGTGTGTTTTAGGTATGTATGTATATATGCATAGTTAGACGGATAGATAAAGGGATACATTGGTTATTTGCTTAGATGGGTGTATGTAATTGTATGGAGATGTCAGGTTTTATGTATATATGTTTATATGCACGTTTATGTATGTCTGTATGTATATATGTGTGTAAATGTATGTAGAAGTGGATGTGTATGGATGGATGTGTATATGTATGCGTATATATATGTATGGGTATGTGTGTACACGACTATATGTATGTATGTACGTGTAAATATAAATATGTTGTTGCGTATGTGTATATACGCATATGTTTTTGAACATAGAAATATAGGTCCTTGCTAGATTAGATAATCGTTATGCTTGTTTTTTTATATTTTTATATTTGATTTGTAACCTGTAGTCGATATTATTTTGTCAAATTTTCTTGATTACACAGCGGCCCTTTTATAAATGCCCTTCGATTTTAGTTCCCTCCACCCCATCTCACTCCCCACCCCTTTTTTCTTTTCTTTTGTTTTCCTCTCCCTCACTCATGTCCTGATCTTTAAGTTTAAATCGTCTATTGTTTGTGTATGTCACCAAAAATGTATTCTTAATGTATTAGACATCTGAGTATATTCATATTTCCCTCACTTAAACCGTCGTTGACTCCCCTCTTTAAAACTTCTCTCTGTTAAATTTTAATCCCCGCTTCATCTTTAGACCTTCCTGTTCTTCTCTCGTCTGGAATCAGGTCAACTCAGTGACCCTCACTATCGCTTTCATTTACTCTAACATTCGTCCCACACTCTCATACAAACACTCTCACTAAATTTTATTTTTATTTCCGGAGTTGTATTTTTTTTTCAGTTTTCTTTTTGAATTTGTTGGTCTGATGAATTGGATCGTATTTACGATTCCAATGGAATAAATTATGACCATGGAATATTAGTGTTTAAGCCTTTTTACTACATCCTTGCTCTGTCCAGGACATTGAGTTCTACCTGGATTCTATCCTCTTGGATTTATTTTTATACAAATATATATATATATGTGTATGTATGTATGTATATATATTTATATATATTTTAGATATATGATTGCATATATATGTGTATATTTACCAGTAATATAATCTCTTTATATATATATATATATATATATATATATATATATATATTAAAAAAATGGACAAAGTCCGACAATTTTTTTTTATAAAGATATTTTTATGTTTAAAGTTCTTTTTTATAGATACAAGTATTTAAGTAAATGCTCTGTTTATAATAGCCGGTAAATGTTATTTAATACTGTTTATTATAAACAGAGCATTTACTAAATACTTGTATCTATAAAAAGAACGTTAAACATAAAAATGTCTTTTATATATATATATATATATATATATATATATATATATATATATATATGAAAGAACAAAAAATATTAATTTCTTTTAATATATTTCATTTTATCCAATTTTCAAATATATTGTTCATCTGGAATAGAAAAGTGGTTCGAATTCATATTTTGATCTATTCATCCAAGTAATTTTGACGTCTCAACCACTTCAGATTATGGCAATTTGGACAGTATCGAATTCACACACTGTAAAGAATCAATGATATGACCATAAACTTCGGACAGTCTACCAACAATTTTGATACCGCATACGACGAAACTGAAAAAATTACAACAAAAAATACACATAGGCTTTGTCATTTAATATATATATATATATATATATATATATATATATATATATATATATCCTTTATAGTATAACTTGGATAATTCATTTTATATCTATATAATAAATGCGACTCTAATATGTCACTGTTTCACACCTTTTCAACTTAACTCCTAGAGGCCGTAGACCAACATTTATTACCATTTTGGAATCAGGTCAACTCAGTGACCCGAAATACTGAAATTTATGATTCCTAAGATGTCATTACTACGACAGTTTACGGATTCCGCCATCTTTGGTTCTACAGATAAAAAAAATTAAAGGGATAGAACTCTCTAACTTTCAGTAGCTCCTGGCTAAATGGAAAAAGCACTGTTCCCAAATTACAGTGTTTCAAAATAAAATTGACTGTGTCTTCAATTTGACTTCTAGACGCCGTAGCCTAAAATATCATATCATTTTGAAAGAAGACTCCCTGAGAAAATTGAAAGCATAGATTTTCAATTCCCACGTTTTCATTACTGTGATTGTCTTCGGCGATTTTTTACGTGATATTTTGCAACGAATTTTTTTACGATAACTATTTTTATGACTTGGAATTAAGTTCTGTTGATATTACAATGGATCGAAAATGTTAGCAACGACAAATCTTTAGAGAACATTGAAACAAAAAAGTCATTTATGCTTAACATCAGTAAAAAGCAGTTGAAATTCCAATGTAAATAATGCGGAAAGTGGGCTTGGAAAATTTGATACTCGCAAGAATAAGGCTGAAAACAAGCGGCACAAAGGCACCGTGAGATCTTCAGTAACGAGATAGCGGAAGAAAGCTTATGAGAGAAAAGAAAAAGCAAAATTTATTAAGAGCTACAAAAGACAATAAATTGTGGAGAGCCATAAACGTTTAAGTCCTGAAAAAACACAGCAGAATAAGGCTGCAGGAGTAAGCAAAAATTTTTGTCATCGTGTATATATATATATATATATATATATATATATATATATATACACAAAACACATAGACACATACACACAGAGACCACCCCACATAACGAAAAGTTTTATTAAAGTACTAAATCGATGAATCTACAACTATATTCATCTTTAAATTAAAATTTAGTTCAATGAATAGTGTTTATTCTCAGACGTCGTAATAGGAAGACTTTTCTAGTACAAGTATACAATACAGACTGTTTAGCTTTTTCCTTTCATAAATTCAATAGCACAGAAATACAATTCATTATTTGTACTCCTGCTGATACGTCCAATTCAGCGTGTGGCCATTAATAATACACATCCTTTCGAAAACAGGTCTACCCTTTTAATCCTATAAGGAGATTCGGAATCTGTTGACGAATTGTGAAGTACTTTTAAACAAGAGGCATGATCTAGAAATCGGCTCATTTCTCCAACCAAATTTTCTCCTTTCTCGATTTATTTAGAATAATTTTCATACTACAACTATTTTCTTCTTCCTTTTTTTCCGCAACTAACAACATGCCCCGGCGTTGCCCGTGCTTGACTCAAATATCGTACGACTCATACAGCAATCGCTATCACTTGACTTTTTTTTACTCTTCTTTGCTTTTAAAGGAGTGCCCTTTCCGTGGTGATGTTGCTACCTGCCTTACTTCTTGCCTATCTCGCACTTCGAATTTTTCTAAGCTCTATACTAAACATTAAATCTGTTACGAAAAAAGAACTAAAAAAAATGACCACAAAACGATCAGCTTTAAAAAAAGGACTCGTAACTGGAAAAACCGAATGAAAAAAAGAATGTTAACAACAAATACTTTTTCACACCCAACCCAGTTCTGCGGAATCAGAATCAACTTTGAGTTTAAGCAAGCGAATGAGCCAATTAGAGTAAAGTGCCATGCAGATTTAAATTTTTCCTACTTGTGACGAATGCAGCTATCGATTTTTTTGCATGCTATCATGCTAGTTAACATTCGTGTCAGTCAGCTGTTGGCTCTCACGCTGGCCAGTAGAATCTTCCTGCCTATTCGTGGCAGCCAGCTATAGGCCTTCACTCTGGCCAGTAGAAAATAGACGCAAACTACATAAAAACTGCCGTAGAACCACGAAAAATCGATTATTTCCACCATCGATGGGAGTAGGGAAATGCAAAGCCGGTCTTGGCCTTCCCGCTAACTTGGAGCATGTGCATGTTAATTTTGGTGCAAATCCGTCGAAAATTGCGACCGTGCATTCGTTAGACACACAAACACATCCTGCCTTTTATAGATAGAGATAATGATCATGCTTTCTTAGTATTAAGAATGAGAAAATGAAGAGAAGGAAATGATCGAGAAATATGTTCGACTGAAATTGTTCAAGTGACTATAATTTGACCATTCCCACGAATGGTATGAGCAGAGCAATAAGCTGATCAAGAGTATAAAACCCGTTCAATCATCTTGGCCTTTGAGATACAAATGCGAATCACCTGACCTAGGCTACATGACCTGAACCGATCGCCAGAACACAGAATTAATCATGCTAGATAATGCATTCCGCTGCTCCAGCAAATCACAGAGTGAAAAGACAGATATGCATTTCAGACTTTTCAGTGAGCTGAGATTATCAGTATATTTAAGTCAATATTTTGATGTTTGGGTGGCCCCCAAGAACCTGGGCGAAAAAACGAGTGAATTAACTTAAATTTAGGAGATTCGATGATGATGGTACTACTGGAATCATTACTGTCATATTCACGACATATATGCCGTTGTACGCTCCGGGCTTATTCAGGGTAGGTTGTTCGATTTTCGAACCGGACCCTTTATTTAATCCAAGGGGGTAGATTGTTCGAATTACTATGCCTTTGCATATCTCAGTTTTACTTAATTCGCCTTGATATCTAGCCAAGTTTGTGTTCTCCCTGCTGAGGACTGGGATTGAACTCAAAACTCTTTGTGTCAAGTCACTTTTTGAATCAATCCCCCAACGCTTTTATCCTTGGGGACTCTAGTGAATGAATTTTGGGGACTTGTAAACCTAATCTCTCAGTAATTAATTTTTTACCAGAGCTCATATTACATTTTTTTTATATATATAATTTTTCACCTCATATCTCATTGTTGTTTTTCTCTAACTCTCTGTATTACTGTTTCTCATATCGTATTCATTTCTATGCTTGTTTAGGTTAGAAGATATTGTTAGCCTAGCATATGTGCTGATTCCTTAAGTTTTCCTATATTTTCAGTGATCAGCCTTGTGGTCAGCCATGCTTTATTTTTTTACTTCCCGTCTTGTTACCACATATGGAGAGAAAATGGAGGTTTCCAGCCCTTTGTTGAATAAAGTTAAAATAATAAATACGAACCACTTTATGTAGAAAGTTACAGAATAATAGGTATAGTATAGGGGGCATGTACGGAACATAACGATTAACCCAAGAATTGAACAGGTTGTCGCACCCTGCATTATTAGAAAAACTAAAAAAAAGAAATATTCATAGAAATATGATTTAATTTTTTTATTCGGTTTATTAACCAGTTGTTAGTTTTTTAGACGAAGAATAATTGAGTTTCGAGAATAATTCTCTAATTGTACTTAGGCGATCCTAAGGGAAGAAAAAAAAGGGAAAAGAAAAGAGAAAGAGGAAAAGAAAGGGAGAGGATGAGTAATGCAAAAGGCCGGTCATTAGCGAAAACAGGTGTCAAGAGGTATCTAGGCCAACGCGCCTGACCGAATTTCAATGACAATGGAAATTGTTATTTGGAAGAATAGAATTAAAGGTAATTAAAAGAAAGAAAGAAAACAGACTTGGTAAAAGTGTATGAACATATGTACGATTGATAAAAATGTCGGTCAAAGCATCTGGCCTACTTTTGTGTAGAAGACTCATTATCAATTTGGAGAAATGGGATTTTTAGAACAATGGAAAACGAAATATTAATCGGAGAAGGGTGTCTTTTGGGATGAGAAGGTGACCGCTGGAATTGTATACAGATTCTGACCTGTTAAAAATTAGAACCCCCACGATGATGAAGTGAAGACATTTTCAATTCAGATAATTAAGATTTTTGACTATCAGGTCTGATCAAAAACAAAGAGGTGAAAACAATTGTTTTTGGCTCACAGAAAGCGCCAGCAAGACGAAAAAAATTCTTCCTGAAGTCACATCTAATTAGCGGCGGGCTGTTTTGACAAAAAAACCAGAAAGGTGAGAAGGCCGAGATTGTCATTTTTTCGTGCGTGCGAAAAAAGGCCAATTTGGATTTTGTTTTTTTTAGCAAGGTGCTCTTTCCCAGAACAAAGACGGGATAAGCCACGCCCGATTGGAGACGTCACGAAGTACGGGAGACGCCCAACCAGAATATCATTAGCCGAAAGCGGTCACGTGATATGCGAGAAAGAGGAGAAAAGACGCTCGACCAGGACCCATTGGTCGAAAACGGTCACCTGACGTACGAGGGACCGGGAGAGATGGGTATGCGCCTCCCCACCAGAGGCACTGTGAGGAAGTAGGGGGTGAAAATAAGAGCGATAATGGGAAATCAGAAATAATGCGACTTTTGGAATTATCGAGAAAACCCTGACGCCGACAGACCCACCCCAGTTTGTTGCGGCGTCAATAAAAGCAGAACCCCAATCGACAAAAATCAGTTGCAGCTGGACCGCGGGCAGCGAGGGAGCTCGAACGCGGGCATCGGGCCCGGTTCATTCGCCCCTTTTGCGGGCAAGAGAATCCAGAATGAAGAAATTCGTCCAGCCAAGTCGAAGAGAAGAAGATTGCTCGAAAGCCGCAGAGAAGTTTCAGCTGGACCGCGGGCAGCGAGGGAGCTTGAACGCGGGCATCGGGCCCGGTTCATTCGCCCCTTTGCGGGCAAGAGAATCCTAAGACAAGAAATCCTTCCAGCCCAAGTCG
Organism: Acanthosepion pharaonis; assembly: GCA_903632075.3. NCBI lineage: Eukaryota > Metazoa > Mollusca > Cephalopoda > Sepiida > Sepiidae > Acanthosepion > Acanthosepion pharaonis. Next base: position 129,294 of record CAHIKZ030000380.1, on the reverse strand, counting down.
AAGAAGAAGAAGATTGCTCGAAAGCCGCAGAGAAGTTGCAGCCAAGTCGAAGATAAGAAGAAGAGCTGCAGGCCAGACAGGCCGAAGAATTGCAGGCCAGACAAGAAGAAGAGTTGCAGGCCAGACAGGCAGTAAAGTTGCAGGCCAAACAAGCAGATCAGCTCAGCCCCGGACGACAGAGAGCTCAGTTCATCCCCGGACGACAGAGAGCTCAGATCACCTCAGACGGCAGAGAGAAGTGTTGCAGGACGGAAGAAGAAGAAGTTACTTGCAGTTATGCATAGAAGAAGTTGAAATCAAACCAAGCCCAAGAACAGAAATTCGTCCAAACCAAATCGAAGTGAAGAAATACGTCCAACTCAAGCCGAAGAGAAGAATCAGCCGTGAACGACTGGTAGAGATTAGCGCCTAGTGTCAAAACTAAACCACACTCCGACATACAAAATTCTAGAGTAGGCAACCCAAAGTCTTTAAGTTGTATGATAGAAGCTTGGTGCCACAGTCCACAAAGCGGGTCGGGAAGTAAGAACAATTTTATGTAACGAACATTAGATATAAAAAAGGTTGTTACCCTTTTTTTTTATCAGTAATTTTGGCCTCGCGAGTTTTTTTTTTTTACTTGTGTTTTGCCACCCCGTCGAACTCAACTTGCATACGGCCCCAATCCCTGTTTGATCCCGTCTGTCTAAGATCTAATCACAACGTGGGTAGGCAGACCGGAGATCAGTACAGTTACCCTAGTAACCAGGTGTTGGAAGCGAGTTGGGAAAGGCGAGGCTGGTAATCATCTAACCAAGGGGTTGGAACGTCACACTTGGAACAGCGAGGAGCGACCAGGAGGAGCGACGTCACAGTTGGCGCCGTGACCAAAGGATTCGACCCTGGACCAAGTGGCGTCACATAGGTTAAGAGTGTAGTGATCGAGGAAGCATCGTCTTAGAGGTTAATATCACAAAAAATGGTTCGTAAAAAGAAGCTGTTCGAGAAGAACTTATATCTCACTAATAGAATACGAAGGGACGGGTGGTAGTTCGCTACAATATGTTTGAGATTGCGGGTCTTAGTTGTGGAGATTAAGACTAATTGAACTAAGAAATGTAGTTCGTCAGAAAACTTTCCTTGGGAATAGGATAGCGATAGACCGGCGAGAGGCTTGCGACTTTCTGTCTGTGGAATAGGGTTGTATAGTGAAGAATATTTTGTTACCCACGTGAGTACTGAGAAGCTTTTGAATTCTATCGAAACTGGAATATGAAGACTGTGTAACTCCTGTCCGTATATAGCAGCAGTACTCCATTTTCAGCCTGATCTGGCTCTAGTAACGGTAGAGGCATCCGGAGGGGTCAGGTACTTACAGATGAGATATAGGGTACCGAGCATTTTGGCGATGGGTTGTATGTGCCATTTCCACTTGAGGTGTGTGATGTGAACGCACAATGTTTAACTAATAATAATAATAATAATAATAATAATAATAAGAAGAAGAAGAAGAAGAAGAAGAAGAAGATGATGATGATGATGATGATGATATAAGGCAGAAATGTGTACTTGATTAGGATAGGATTTATAGCAGGGCTTTCCCATAATAAATTTTGAATCAGGAAACTCAAAAATATTCCATTATTATTATTATTTTTATTTTTTTTGATTTCTGGCGTTTACACATTACCCAGGGACCTAAAGTTAGAAATGGCGTCATGACACTTTCCACTGACAAAAAAAAATTACAAAGATAAAGCCCTTCGTAAAGTGTGGGCTGTACTTTTCAGAACAATTTTTTGTATCTCCTTGAGGCATGGACTTCCAGGAATCCCTTCAATTAGTCTACTGAAATCTTTTCCAACCAATCCTAGGGCTCCAACTACAACAGGGAGTGTTGATGTTCCCATATGCCACATTTTCGAGATTTCTATTTCAAGGTCCTTGTATTTTGACAACTTTTGAATATCTTCAAAGATACATTGCAGTCATCAGGGACTGCCATATCAATAAGGAGGCACCGTTTTTGTTTGTGGTCTTTAATAACAATATCTGGGCGGTTGGCCTTGATTGTTCTGTCAGTGTGTATTGTGTAGTCCCATATAATTGTAACAGATCCTATCTCCGTAACCGGATCTGGGTGGTGTTCATACCATTTTCTTTCAGTTTCCTTCCCGTAGAAGTTGCAGATTTTCCAGTGCAGATATTGGCCCACTCTGTCATGTCGGGTTTTATATTCAGTGGGTGTCAACATCGTGCAACCTGATACAAGATGAACAATCGTTTCTGGATATTTATCACAGAATCTGCATTTGGGCTGACACAATATTTTAGTATATGTGCTTGATAATTCCTAGTTAGCAAGCATTGGTTCTGCGCAGCAAGGATAAAACCTTCAGTTTCCGCTTTCAACCTTGCACTACGTAGCCACTGATGGGTACGGGTTTTGTCTACCTCAGCTTGTTTGGTACGGGCAGAGTATTGGCCATGAAGCGGTTTATCTTGCCATTGCTTCTGCATCTGGTCTGTTGCATTCGTCTTTGCTGTCTTTTTTAGATATTTTGCAGTTTCAGCCGGTGTATTGTGCTGTAGTTACATCTCTACGCCCATTTGAAACTCCATTTTGAATTTGTTGGCTTCTTTCATTACGGAGTAAAGACGCTTACTACTTTCATGTTCCTTGACGCATACCATCATCAAGTCTTCTGTAGTTTCCAAGTATCTTTGGAGGCCAATTCTTGTAGTTTTGGAGGACAGTTCTAGTTGAACTAATCCTCTGCCTCCTTCGGATCTGGGCACATACAGACGATCAACATCAGCTTTGGTATGATGCCTGCGATAGCAAGTGAGAAGCTTTCTCGTTTTGGCGTCCATTCGCTTAATTTCAGCTATGGTCCAGTTAAGGACATTAAAGCTGTATTGCACAACAGGGACAGCCAATGTGTTTATGACTGATATTCTGTTTTTTTTTTAGTTTAGCTCAGTATTTAGTACCAGACGTACACGCCTGTAGTACTCTTTTCTTATTTTTTCCTTCATTTGGGTGTGTTGTATGCCATCTCCTTCGCTAATTGCTAGGTACTTATAAGCTTCATCATGCTCCAGTTCCCTAATCTTTGTGACAAAATCTAAATCTATTAAGGGTGTTTCTGTAATTCTACCTTATTATTATTATTATTATTATTATTATTATTTCCTTTGATTTCTGATGTATACACATTTCTTTTCCAATCAATCCGAAGGCTCCAATTACAACTGGAATTGTTAATGATCTTATGTGCCACATTTTTGAGATTTCGATTTCAAGGTCCTTGTAATTTGATATTTCAAAGATGCATAGATACAAATATACAAAGACTGCCATTCCAATACGAATGCACATTCTGTTCTTGTGGTCATTGATCACGATGTCTGTGCGTTTAACTTTGATTGTTCTCTCTGTGTATATTGTAAAGTCCGACAAAATTTTTACATTTTTTATGTTTGTAACCGGGTCCGGGTGATGTTATTATTATTATTATTATTATTATTATTATTTCCGTTGATTTCTGTTGCATACTCATTTCCTCCGTGATCGCAACCAGAGCCCTAATACCATAAATCACATTATGGCATTTCCCACTAAAGAAAAAAAAAATCCACTTCAAGGTCCTTGTATTTTGATAGTTTTATTTGAAGATTTTTAAATATACATAGCAGTCTTCAGGAACTGTCATGTTAATAACAAGCACATTCTATTTTTTGCGACAATTGATTATTATACCCGATTAAGAAATACACAAATTATTTTACTGAATTCTTTCATTATCTTCCTTTTGTTCTATCTCTGCAATAATAATTTGAAGATATTACAATTTTTACGCTTTTTGATCCATAATTGCCTTTCAACCTTTCTCTCATTGTCTTTTGAATTGACCGTAGCGTACATGTGATTCTATATAACTTTTACCTCTCCATGCCTTTCACTTCCTCTCTTTTCGCTATCTTTATCTCTTCACACACGCATACACACATATTCCTTTCTCTGTGTTTGTGTAAGTTTGATGCAAACATGCATATCTGTGAAATAAAATTGTAAATTTGAGAAAGTGTAGACGTCATCCCGACTACAGAAGTAAATTATAATGAAAATACTGAAGTATTTAGAAAATTGTTGTCACTTGAGTTCAAATTGAAGTCATTTGATTCTAGGGGCCAGAAACTCAAAGGATGTACAAGGAATAATATTTGTTGCAATAGTGTTTACAATTTGTGATTTCCATTATTCAACATCCAAGTCCGATTTTACAAAGAATAAAATTCGACAAACGACATCCAGGTATTATTTGCATCTAGAATTTCAAAGAATATAAACAGTACCTAAAAAAAGGAATATTTTCTATTCTTCTCTCTAAGATTTTTTTGAGATCTGTTAAAGATAACCTTTACGTCCAGTCTTGGGAGTATCCTTCAATGACTATTGGCATTGTTTTCGACCTCCATGTACGCTGTTGGTCACATTCCAATATTCAAAATATTTTTCACGTCTCCTTTCATGTATCCTAGCAACCGTGCAAATGCATGTCTTTGGTGTTATTTCTTGTCGGCCGTCTTCAAAAGCTTTCTCTGTTTGGTAGCCATTATCAATATTGCATTAACTTAATTCTATAATTCTCTGTTCCTTACAAATCTCAGCAACATGATTTAGTTTCACTATAGTTAAAGAAATTTATCGTAACGTGAGCAGCTAGCAAGAACGTGAACTAATTCTCTTACTTTAACCAATATCTGCCTAAAATAGTCGTTGTTGATGTGGTTGTGGCTGATATTGTACCAAAATCTAATGCTGGACAATCTCCTCACAGCTAAAGACTTGCAACGTCATGTGTGTTCTACGACGGATAGTTTAGCATAGATAGAAGGTGTGATTAGTGAATAAGATTTAAGAAATACAGGAACAAAATGGCACTTTTACCTGCAATGGTGAATAGACAGTAGACATTTCTGAGACGTATTATGTAGGACAAATATGTGGAGAATATTAAGGACCAAAAGAAGCAAGAGAAAATAGCGAGTAAACTTCTTAACGAGTTTCTGTAAATGGACGATAGAACAACGACAAAACATGATGGTAAAAATGTCCTAAGTAACTTGGAATAAGAAGAAACAGGATGTTGGGGAGAGCAATGATCGCCCGCGTCCTGAAAGGACATCACATATCATACATTGAGATCATAATATAAAGGATGAAAAATTAATCAAATACAAAAAATCTCTATCATGTTTTCTCTGTATACACGCATTGGCTCTTTATGATATGAGATATCAGGGACCGTCACAACTCCATATTTTTCTTGCTTTTGGCAATATTTTATTCGTACTTGCCAACGAAGCATCCTTTGTATATTGACTTTTCTTAGCCTTCCTTCATTATATGTTCTCAAATCTCGCATGGTTTCTTTGAAATGATTTGAAATCGTCTCGTTGTAGTTTCGATTCGCTTTGAAACTTCATCATTTGTCCCAGTCTTTGTCTATCTCAGTCGCTTCAATATTTCCTTCATCAATCATGATATATACGTTTGCATATGAATTACAAATGACACAAATGCAGACCGATAAAACTGATAAACAAAATCTACTACCCAAAAGTAGAAAAGGAAAGCGAAACAAAACAGAAACCTCAATCGACAAATAAAAGAATTTGCAAACTATGTGAAATTCCTAAATGAAATCTGAAAAGTGAAAGAAGATCAATGTTGATTGTTATATATGAATAAAAGTGTCAATGCTCGCACCGTAGTTTGAACGTGGATCTCCAGACAAAGAAAATGACCGTCATTTCCTATAAATAGAGATATCATACCACTGACTACGGTGGTTACAATAACTTGGTGAACTCCCTGCCTTCGGACATTGAGGAACCCAGATTGGGATATGACTACGAGCAGAGTCTCGTCTGGGGAAGTAGACCAAATTGACCACGTGTATGCGGGGCCTACGGGGAATTTTTGCCCGAGCATACAGGCTCGGATTCTCCCCTCTTAAAAAGCGGCCTTGTGTTACATCCTGCCTTGTAGTGAGGTTGGTAAATACCGGTTACAATTACGTGTTTGACTATTATGTTAATCCGGACATTAAAGTTGAGTGTCACGTGTTTCAAGACGAATTAGTATTTTTCTTAACAGCTCTACACAGTCTTGTATTAAGTGACAATAAATCAATAATCTTTCCGTTGATTCTTTAAATCATTGTTGTTAATTTATTTTAATTGCGTTTGGTAATTAATTATTGTATTATTTTTCATTAAAGTTTTCCTGTTATTACTTGTATTATGTACGTGTAACGGATTATAAAGTTAATGAAAGCGCCTAGAAAGTGATCAATCAAAGTAGAAAAAGGCAAACTAAAAGTTAAAATATAAGCACCATTCTTTAAGTTTTTAGGTAACGTAATGCTTAAGAAACTTATTATTGTCATCGAAAATTGAATTTTAAATCAACATCAAATAGAATAATATATACTTGACAGTAGCTAAAAAGAAAAAAATTATCTGATCGGAGAAAGAAAGAAAGATGGAAAAGTAAAGAAGAAAGAAGCGGGAAAAGGAAAGAAAGAGGAAAAGGAATGAACTGAAAAGTAAAGCAGAAAGAAGAGAGAATCAAGTAAAGGGACGAAGAAAAACAAAGAAACGGGAATAGGAAATAAGAAAGAGAAGCAGATCAAGGCAAGAAGAAAGAGCAACGAGAAAAGGAGAGAAGAAAAAAAAGAGGAGAGAAAAGCGAAAAAAGAAAGAAAGAGTGAAGCGGCAAAAGGCAATTAGAAAGAAAGAGATGTGTGAGAAAAGGGAAACAAGCGATAGAGAGAAACAGGAAAAAGAAAGATGGGGGAAATGCATGAATAAAGAAAGAGAGAAGAGAGAAAAGGAAAGAAGAAAAAAGAGCAATTAAGAATTTTGAACGACTTTTGTATTATTTCTCAGAATCACTTGAACATCTACACTACATGTTCTCAAGTAAACATCTTCCTCTTTGAATTTTGTCAAGTAAGGTTGCTTTCTATCCCTAACCAAAATGCTCTAATTATGAGAATCAAAACCAAAGTAAGGTAGGGAAATTTAAAGAAACTAGAAAAGAGATCGACATGTATTTAGTTTCTTAAAAGCTTTTAATGAACTGTTTTTAGATTAATTCACAAACGTATAAATGCATTATCACCAAATCTGTTACACCACATAAAATTATGGAGGTGTTCCTTTAATAAGTTAATCCAATATTTATCTGCTTTTATCGCTTTTGTGACTTAATTCAAAACCACTTTGACTACAATAATTAAAATGAGTAAATAAATAAAAAACAAATCCTATAAAGCGGAAGAGAAGATTTCTAGCAATATTTCCCTTTTGTGAATAAATAAGGCGAAATTATGTGTCAAAATTCTTAAATATATAAACAATAAAAGTAAAGAAAGACAGAAACAAAGAAACGAGCAAATAGAGGAAGGGGGGAATTAGAAATGAGATAAAAATCTTTAAAAAAATGTATAAAAGACTAAAAAAGAATGGAAAACTCAAAATAAAACAGAATAAAAGAGAAAATAAATAAGAAAAGCTTTTATAAAGGAACTGAAACGAAATAATCAGATTGAAAAATCCGATATAAAAGATGCATAAAATAAAAAAAAAATATATATTAAAAAATATATAGATTGATTTTTTACGTGTGCCTATGTTTTGGGGTGTCATGATTTCACACGTTGACAGTTGTCACCATATTTCTTTTAAAACATAATTTACTCGCAAAATGTTGGTGTGTGGCTTACATTTTACCGAAGCGACGCGTTGCCATTTTAGTGTCAAATAATTGTCTCATTGTACTTTGTTGATGAACGCGACAACGATTACAACCCTCGGGCCGTTAACTTTGCAAAGACATCATCGCATTTTCCCTGATTTATGACATTCCATTATCTTTAAGTGTATGATGAAATGATAATAGTTTTATGTCGTCCGCCTCAGCAGATTTTCACCCAACACCATGTCAATTTTTCTTCACGCAAAAATTCTTCCGTCATTTCATTCCTACTTATTTAGTTTTGTTGTTCGTTAAGTCGTAACTTTAACCCCAATAATTTTGCTTTTACTTTTTTCCATCGTTCCGGTCTTCTTTCTTTTTATATCGTCTTGACTAAGTCTTGTATTTTACATTACTTCCTTTCTATTTCGTTGGCTCCTCTTTGTCTGCTTCTTTTGTTAATGTAATTGTTTTTATATTTTATTATTGCTAATTTTGTTACTGTCAATTATTTTCTTTGTACAGTACAATTCACTCCCTGAATGTTCATACCAGCAAGTATCATCAATATTTCAACACTTTCTTAAGTAGCTTCAGATGTCCATTATTTTGTCTGATATGGGCTACTTTATTTGTTGATAATTTTTGTAGTGTGGTTTCCTGATGGACTTATTAATGAACACGTTCAGAAGAGAAAATTACTAAAATCAGCTTACTTAAGAAAGCGCTAGAATAGTGAGGAGACTTGCTGTTATTTAAGATCCGGAAAATGGCCAAAGAATGTGAAAGGAAAACGTCTATAATAATAGTTCGAATAAACCGAATAAGTCAATAATAATAATAATAATAATAATAATAATAATAATATTTCCTTTGATTTATGTTGTATTTTTCTGGGTCCCAACCAGAGACCTAAGTTTAGAAATCAGTTTAATTTTCTGGATCGCCTGGTAATTCTATTTTGGAAGGTACAGTGAAATCGTAATGGACGTTCCTACGAAGGAAGAACATCAAAGCGAAGAAGAATATTATTTTGGGACACATTGACTTTTCCTTGATCTCATATTTAATCATAGCATTTAATATTAAGTGTTAATAAATCTCTACTAAATTTCAACACTTTTCCTAATATTCTTTCAGAATTAGTAATGCATTTATCGAATTTTAAAATTTTCTTTCTTCTTCCTTTTCTACTATTTTTCTTCTTCTTGTTTCTTTATCCTTAAGAACAGTATTAGTTATACTAGTAGAATAAATAGTAATTCAAGTTGTAGTAGTGTCGTAAATGATGTTGATTATGATGGTGTCACCACAAAATTTTCAGCACTATTTTCGCTGGCAATATTCTTCTTCTTCCTCTTCTTCTTCTTCTTCTTCTTCTTCTTATTATTATTATTATTAGTAGTAGTAGTAATAATAGTATTAGTAGTAGTAGTATTTCTGATGCTGCTTGTGATAATGATATTGTGGTTATACTTCAGGTTGTTGCGAGTCGACATTTCAGAGAAACTGACATATATTCTGATCAAGGTCTGAAATAGCTTTATGATTTTTTTTAAAAAAAGATAACACACATTTTACATAGATAAAACTCTTCGTAATGTGTCAGCGGTACTTAGGAGTACATTTTTTTATTTCTTTTAGGAATGAGCAACCAGGAATTCCTTCAATATGTTTATCGGAGCATTTTTCCAACCAATCCGAGGGCTTCAACTATAACTGGAATTATTGATGTCCTCATGTGTCACATTTATAATTCCAGTTGTAGCCGCAGCCCACCAACTATTATTAGTATTATTGTTGTTTGTTATGTTTCCTGCATTGTATCCTGTAGAGAATGGTTCAAACTATGGTCCATAGGACCTATGTGAGAATTGTCATTTAACTGATTGCACTTTTCTTAGTATATGGAATGTTCCTAGTAGGGCGATTTTCTGGGCATCTTGTATGTTGATGTTACTTGGAACACTTTAGTAAAATTGTCCATTCCTTTTCTCACGAGGCCCAGAGGTCCAATTACTATTGATACACTATGTTTTCATTCCCCACATCCTGTTAATTTCGATCTCCAGATCCATTTATTTGGACAATTTCTCGATAATTTTTAAGGAGGTATATCTCGCAGATGGTACTATTAAATCAATAAGCGTACACGTCTTGATTTTTTTTTTATTTTTATGATAATATCTGGTCTGTTGTGATTTATTTCCCTGAGAGTTTGAATTGGCATGTCCCAGAGGATAGTTACATCGTTATTTTGGGTAAGTATATCAGGTTGGTGATCATACCATCTCTCAGTGGTTTCGATTTTGTGCTTCTCCCAGTGCGCATATGTCACTACCTTGTTATGTCTCTGGGTATATTCATTTTCCTGACATCTTGAGATAACATGGTCGACAGTTTCATCATATTTTCGCAGATCCTACATTTCGGGTTAGTCCCATCCTTGATTGTCTGACAGAGATAGGATCTGGTTGCGAGGCGTTGGTCCTGAGCTGCAATTATTAGGCCTTCTGTCTAAGCTTTCAGCCCCGTGCTCCTCAGCCCACATATGTGCTCCTGTTGGCCCACATATGTTTCTTACGTTATCTTATGCATTTGCGATGCAAGACCTCTCAGTTTTGTTGTAATTTCATGAAGAGTGCAGCATCTTTGTCGATTGAGTGGATTTGATGCTTTATTGGTTGTAGGAGAGTGTCATCGTTTTTTGTGGGATATGCATCCATCCGATTGCTGTAGTTTTTAGAGTTAATTCAAGTTGGATTAGACCTCGGCCCCCTAAAGCTCTTGTCACATAAAGCATATCAACATTTGATTTCGGGTGGTCCATCCCCATTTGGGTAAGCATTTTTCTGGTTTTGGCATCCAATATTTTAATGCCATTCTACTTCCATTTAATAATGTTGAAGCTGTATGTTACTACAGGTATAGCTAAGGTGTTGATAGCCTTCATTTTATTGACCCGATTTAGTTCGCTTTTAAGTACGAAAAGTACTCTTCTATAATATTGTTTTCGGATCTTTTTATTCATAATTGAATGTTGTATTACGTCTCCTTCATTAATTCCTAAGTAATTGTCTTTACCATTTTGGTCTAGTTCCTTAATGTTGTTGTTGATATCAAGGTGTAAATCTGTAGTTTTTGTTAGTTTACTGCCTTTGAAGGTGTCTTTAGTACATTTGTCGATTCCGAACTCCATTGTAATGTCTTCGCTGATGTTTTTGAACATGTTGAGTAGGCTTTTTCTGGCTATCATCCTTGGCAAACGTTTTAACATCATCAGTATAAGATAGATGATCCAGTTTTACTATTCTCTGACTTGTATCCGTGGCTAATGCTGTTCAGTTGGCAGCTGAGTGGCGCTAATGCCTGGCAGATGAGTACTGGTTACAATGAAGATCCCACTTTTGATATTGATTGGTCTCGATATTAATGATCCGTTTGCATTGTTTAGATTTAGTGTAGTCTTTCATTTTCCCATGCTTTCTGTATATTTCTAGGCTGTTCTTTATCCGTGAGTGTGGAACACTGTCGACGCCTTTCTGTAGTCGATCCATGTCTTTGATAAATTTATTTTCTTTGTTTTCACCACTTTTACTATTATTATTATCATTATTATTATTATTGTTGTTGTTGTTGTTGTTGATTATGATGATGTTTTATTTCCTTTGATTTATGGTGTATACTCTTTTCGTTTCGGGTGCCAAACAGAAACCAAATGTCAGAAACGGCATCATGACATTTACCATTGAGCATTTTTGAGGAAAAAAGCAACCTAAAATCACACATATCTTACACAGATAAAGATCTTCGTAGTTTGTGTGCTGTATTTGTGAGTAGAATTTTTCGTATTTCTTTATGGCATGGGCTATCAGGAATAACTTCAATAAGTCTACCTGAATCTTTTCCAATTAATCCAAGCGCTTCAGTTAGATCTGGAATTATTGATGTCCTCAAGTGCCACATCTTTAAGATTTCGATTTCAAGGTCCTTTTATTTTGATAGTTTTCTGAATACCTTCAAAGTTAAATTACAGTCTGCAGAAATTGACATGTTCATAAGAAGGTACATTTTGTTTTTGCGGTCTCTGATCACGATTTCCCGGCGATTAATTTTGATTGTTCTATCTGTGTGTATCCATAAAATCAGTACTAGTCCTATCTCTGTAGCCGGGTCTGGATGTTGTTCATATTAATCTCTTTCAGTTTTCTTTCCATAAAAGTTGCAGATTTTTCAACGTGGGTATTGACCCTATCTGTCATAACGATTTTTGTATTCAGTGGGTGCCAATACTGTGAACCCTGATACAATATGGTGAATTGTTTCTGGATATTTATCGCAGAATCCGAAATTTGGGCTAACAATTTTTCAGCATGTGTGCATGATAATTTCTATTGGCAAGCATTGGTTCTGTGGACCAAGAATAAAACCTCGGTTTCAGATTTTAATTGTAGCCACTGATCAATATGGCGTTTATCTGCATCATCTTGTTTGGTACGGTCAGAATACTGACCGTGAAGAAGTTATCTTGCCATTGTTTCTATATCTGATCGGTTGCATATGCCTTTTTTTTAAAGATTTTTTGTTTCTTCAGTAGGCGTTTTAAGTTTTAAGTTTTACCTGCGTTTCTTCACTCACTTGAAATTACGTTTTGTATTTGGTTTCCTTTATTAGTGAATAAAGTTTCTTACGTCTTTCATGTTCTTTGGCACAAATCATCATTTAGTCTTCTGTAGTTTCCAGATATCTTTGAAAGTTAATTGTTTATTTTAGTAAGGCGTTTCTAGCTGAATTAATCCTATGCCTCCTTCATCAGCCTTGGGATGATGCATGCCATGGCAAGTGAGAAGGTTTCACGTTTTGGAGTCCATCACCTATGGTCCAAATAAGGATGTAGAAAGTGCTATGATGGGCGGGAATCAAGTCAAAGCAAGTTACTCCAACATTATTCTTATTATTCTAGTCTTTTTGTTAGCGTTTTGAGTGATCCGACTTTTCTCTTGGTTTATAAATATTCTAACATTTCACCGAGATTTTTAATGGTAGTTTTCAAGTGTTTCAACAATCACAGTCGCCATCATGTCCCACTTTTCAGAACACTTGCAAATTCAAGGAGTTTTTGCGCATTTTCACTTTTTAAAATCTTGATTTGTGGACAGCTGAAAAGGAAATCCACTCTCTCCTCCTTTTCATTCGCTAGATCTAATTTACTCGACTGGATTGACAAATCCGTTTCAACTTTCATGATCAATGAGATGACATGATATTTATTACCTCATAGATATACTTGTTTGTATATATGCTCCCGGAAAGAGGTGCTGTGATACATCAAAACTTTCTGTTTGTGAATGATATATATATATATATATATATATATATATATATATATATATATTTGCACGCACAAACAAATAGACAAAAGTTCTAGAAAAGTTGACTTAAGAATTGTCTGTTCATTAGTTTTACAGGTCAGTTTCCTGCGGCTGGCGTTTGTTCATTCGTGTAGGGCAATGCAAAAAGAAGTTTACACTCTCGAAAATATTTTTCAAAAAACTGTAAAATAAATTTGGGTTGTTGGAATTTAAGAACACTTCTTCATCTTCACGTCAAATCGTACTGAAAAGCGCTCTGCTCTTGTTGCTAGCTCGTTATCAAATCGAAATTGCTGCTCTTTCTGAAACCCGTTAAAAGAGGGAGACAATTTGATTGAAGAAGATGCTGGATTCATTTTCTTCTGGAAAGTAAAATCTGAGAGTATAAAGCGTGAGGCAGGTGTTGCATTTGCTATCAGATCCGATTTGACAAACTACCCGGAGCACCCTCAAGGTATTAGTGACCGTATCATAGTGTTGGGGCTTCCTTTACCTCAGAAGCATTTTATGATCGTCACATCAGTCTATGCGACCATTCTAACAAATACTGAAGAAACTGTGATTGTAATGCTACGGTAGGTAAAGATAGTAACACCTGGGAATCTATTGGCAAATATGGATTTGGTAAAATGAAAAGCAAACGGTCGCTGTTTTCTTCAGTTATGTACTGAATTTGAACTTGCAATATGCAATCTTTTCTTTCTACACAAATTGGTTTATAATATCATTTGGATACACCCTCGGTCAAAACAGGCTCATATGCTTGACTATGTTATTTATCGTAAACGGGACCAGTCGGATGCTTGGAACGTCAGAGTAATGTGTAGCACAATCATTATATCTCTCTATAAAGGGGAGGACTGCAAATCTGTATTTAAAGATTATAGGGGGATCAGCTTGTTAGAAGCTGTTGGTAAAGTATTTGTAAAATTGCTGTTGAACCATGTTCTAAAGTACATCTGTCCCTTGATAATCGCTAAAAGTCAAAGTTGATTCCGAACTGGTCGTGGAACCATGGATATGATTTTCTATGCACGTCAGTTGCAGAAAAAAAAAATGCATAGAACATAAGATTCCTCTCCACTAGGTTTTCGTTTATCTCTCCAGAGCAATCGACACTGTGAATATGGATGCTCTTTGGTCCATTCTTTGCAAATTCGGGTGTTCTTCTAGCTTTGTCCGAATGTTTCATGATTTACATCGGAACGTGAAGCCTAGTTTAAATTTCAACGAGATTCTATCGGAATATTTTGCAATTGATAATGGTGTAAAACAGGGAGATATTCTTGCCCCTACCATGTTTTCTATTTATTTTGCTGTGGCACTCTCGTATGCTTTTCAGAATTATGATGTAGGTGTCTACCTGCGCTTTAGAATATGTGGAAAGATATTTGATCTCCGGAGATTCAATACAAAACCTAAATGTTTTGATGTTGTAGTCAGAGAGCTATTCTATACAGATGATGATGATGGTCATGGACCTGTTCTCTATGGCATGTTCGTCTTTGGTCTTACTATAAGCTTAAAGAATCATGTATACACCATCACCCTCTCAGCATTATAGTGAATCAGATATCTTTGTTATGGACATAAATTAGATGATGTTGATATTTTGTTTATATTGGCATTGTTCTTTCAAGAGATGGCTCACTTGATGCCAAAATAAGTCATCGTGTACAAAAAGCAAGTAAAGACTTTGGAATGTTAGAAACTCGTGTATGGTCAGATAGAGGTTTTTCAGTCAAAACTAAGTTAAGTGTGTATGAGACGTGCATTTTAATTGCTCTCCTATACTCCTCAGAGACATGGACCAATTACCGACGACACATCCAAACTTTGGAACGTTTACATCAAATGTGCTTTCGGATGTTTCTAGGTATTAAGTGACATTCTCTTGTGCCGGACGCAGCAGTTTTAGAAAGGACAAATACGTTTTGAAAAGATGCTAACACGTAACCAGATGCGCTGGGCTGCTCACATCATAAGGATTTAGAATGATCGCGTCCCAAAACAGTTGTGTTCTATTGTGAATTGAGAAGCTGCAAACGTCCTCCACACAAACCAAAAAAAGCGCTTCAAAGCGCCACAATAATATAGGCCATGTTTCTCACACTGAACGCCTTCCTTCCAGACCAACTGGCGCCCTATGTCAGTTTTGCGACAGAATGTGCAAATCATCAGCTGCATTAAAGAAACACACTTATAGATTTCATCAAGACAAAATAACCTTCAAACCTCTCATTACACCATTCATTTGTTATTCATATAAGAAAGCTTATATGAATGCAGCAAGTTTAAAGAGCCACTTTCATGCACATGAACGTGGCAGTGTACTGTAAGTTGCAGTCACTATTATAAATGTGAACTGACTGTATTTTGTTTTTAAAGCTTTCTCTCACACTTTCACTGTCGAAACTCCTAAATGTAGCCGTTTCTTCTACTCCAATAGCTTCATGTCTCGTACCACCCGCCTGTGGAACTCCCTTCCCTATTCCAGTTTCCCTGAGAGCTATAATCTCCATCTATTCAAATGTAATGTCAATCGACATCTCCAGTTGCCTTGATCTATCCACTATCCTTCTCCGCATCCTTTCCTCTATCACTCCGATCTGATCTTGCTCCAAATCTTCTGTAACCCCTTGCGTCCTAGTGGATTCTCGCCTTGCTTGGGGTGAAACGCTTAAAAAGAAAAAAGTGTTATTCCTTTTATCATCGAATTATCCTTCTTTTATATCCTTTTTACATTTTTATTTTACCATATTTCATCTTTATTTATTTTTTATGGTTTTAAGAACCTTATACTTACTGACCAAAAAATTTTCATTTTAAAAGTAAGAAGTAATGGTCGTCTTCTGTAAATAAGTGGCAATAATCCCTAGAGACTTTAAATTTGAATTGGTTAAGCATCTCACATCGCAAGTTCTTTATTCAGATAAGCAATATAGCTTTCGCTCTCTAGGTTAGCTGTTGATGTATTAATGGTTATAGCTGAAAGTGTTTATCAACCTTTAGATGAGAATGATGAAGCTAGGGTTGTTGCTTTTGATGTTTCAAAAGCATTTGACAGCATTTAACATGCAGGTTGTCTTCACAATTTGAAACGTTATGGTATTTCTGTTTCAATCTTTCTTATCAAATCGCGAAATGAAAGTTGTCTAGAATAGCCATTCTACTAGATCATTTTGCATAAATACAGTTGTTTCCCAGGGTTCCATCCTTTGACCTACGTTGTTTCTAATTTTCGTATATGATCTTACTGTGTCATCAGTTCTTAAATCGGTATCTGTGCTGATGAAAAAATTATTTACACCTGAAAGAATAGTAAACCTGATCGGTTCGATAAGGTCGAATTGGCAGCTGAACTAATAAAAAATACCTACAATTGGTTGTTAAATGAGGCAAGGAGTAGCTTGTTAATTTTAACGCCACAAAAACAAAAAAAACTCTCTTTTAATCATCTGGGAGTATCGTTTTTAACTTCCATCAGCATGGTTGCTGCTAACCTCCAGGACAGTGACTAATTGTGCCATCACAGACAAACCTTTTCACCTGATATAAACTGGAAAGAGTATATTGATTCCATTTCTAAATCAGAAGCTAAGAAAGTTGCTTCATTGTGTCGTGCTAGAAAATTTTCTCGCCAGAATCTATCTAACATATTTATAAATATATCATTCGTTCTTGTTTTGAAAATTGCTGACACATCTAGTTTTGTGCTCCTGCTATATCATTAGAGATTCTTGATAAAATCCAAAGAAGAATCAGCAGTATTATTGGTCCTGATCTGGCATCTCAGTTTCATTTATCTTCCCACCACCGCAACGTAGATTCCTTCAGTCTTTTTTTATAAATACTTTCATGGTAATTGTTTGATTAACTTTCTGCTATGGTACCTAGAGATTAAGAATTTAAACTCAGTAATAAATTAATGCCAAGGTCTCGACATTTTACAGTTGAAATGGCTAGACGTGAGAATAAGTTCTATGCTAATATTTTCTTCTCTCGCACTTCTCACTTGTGGAAATCTCTCCCGGCTTTTTGCTGCCAAATCAAGTTTGGTTTTCAAAAAGTTATATTCAATCTCAGTCTTCCATCTTCTTAATTCTTGTTCTTTTCTTGTTCTTTCGTCTTAATATTAATTTTCTTGTATTCTCTAATACTAATTTACACCGTACGTCTTAGTGGCTTTATTGCCTTGCTTGGGGTGACATGATTAAAAAAAGTGGAAATGTCCAGAACCAGCTTCAATGCAAAGAAGAAAAAAAATTCTCGCTTCACGGTTGTTTCACGATTATTATTATGAAAAGTGGAATTGGCGCGTGGAGTTAAAATTCTGATCAGGCCTTGTTTCACTTCTGCCTGTTCAACCGATATAGCCCACAGAAAACAAGTCTTTCGGCTATAACAACGAATTCGCATCATATCAGATTTCTTTTTGTAACAGATTCTAATACGTCTCTGTTATATCTGATTGTAATAAGTTGTTGATATCTGACAGAATGCAAACGAATTTACCTTCTTGTGATTACTGATATCTCTGTAATTCTGAGGTGAACAAGAATAAATACCCAGTACATCCTCTTTTTAGTCAGTTTGAAGCATTGTGAATGCTTTGCGCGGAAATTCTATTGCACCTCAACTCTGGAATTATCAGGAGTATGTTTAAAGCGGAATTATATGTGTATATCTCAGTTCAATAGCAACAACAGTCAAATTTGTATCAAAGCCTCCGTTGACGAGAAATCACATTCAAAATAGATGGAAATGGGCCGAGAACAATATGAAGATTGACTTCTCTAAAGTTTTGTTCACAGACGAAACTTGAGCAACACTTGATGGGCCAGATAGATGGTTCAAAGGCTGGGTAATGAATGGACAGAATCGCCATCAGCGTTTGAGATGCCAACAAGGCGGTGGAGGCATAATGATCTGGGGTGGTATTATTGCAAACACATTATTGGGCCCATGGAGAGTACCAGATGGCGTCAAAATAACTGCTGATGCATACATAGCGTTTATGAAGGAGCATCTTGAACCGTGGATGAAAAGGCAAAGAGTTGCCTTCTGAAGGGCCATTGTTTTTATGCAAGATAATGCTCCCTCACAAGCTACTCACAAGACTACTGAATATTTGAAACAGTTAGGCTTTGATGGACCTTTGAAAAATGAAGTGGCCAGCAAATTCTCCGGATTTGAACCCAATCGAAAACCTTTGGAATATCATGAAGCGAAGACTGTACGCCAACGAACGACAATTCAGGAGCAACGCTGAGTTGTGGGAAGCAATTCTTGACATATCTCGCGGCATTACAGCATATGACATCCTACAATTAACAAATTCTATGGATCGTCGACTTCTTCAAGTAATTTCAAAACAGGGAAAGCACATTCCCTATTAATTTGTTTAAAACTGTGCCTTTGTTTGTATCTGTTATTATTTGTTTGATTATCTTATTTATTAGCTTCTTTTGATCATAAACATTCACGTGCAACATTAATAAACGTTTCGTTTGCTCAATTCTGGGAATTTTACTAAACCTTTCAAATAATTTGGCACGCTCAAATCACCAGTTTGTTTACATTGCGCAGATCAGTACGAAAATTTCAGTGATTGCGCAGGTCAGTGTTGCCAACATTGTGTGAAAATTTTGTGTGAAGTGATTGTACGGTTTTTGAAATATCAGAAAAAAATTTATCTCGATAATAATTTGGCACGCAGTGTATATATATATATATATATATATATATATATATATATATATATATATATATATATATATATATAATTATCAAATTATTAGTCATCCATAGAAATAAATTCTACCACAAATTCGATCTAAAAGATGCCACACTGATTAAAAGAAAAAGTAAATTACTTAGAGGGAAAATTACCAATATATATATCTGCACCCAGCTTTTCCCCGTATCTCCTTTTCTAAAAGATAATTTGCCATATAAACATACATGATCATAATTTCTTTTTAAAAATTAAAATAATGCTGTTAAATCCTATTATTCAAAATGCATATATTAATTTCTCAAACTAAGATAAAATAAATAATAATTACATAACATAGTTCCACAATAACAACATTTACATATTTTCGTTTACTTGGTATCATTTAGCATCATTCATAGTTTAATATGCGTTTAACCGAAAATATATTTGCAGACGTTAATCATTTCGAAAAATTAATCACACTCTTTACTTCTAATTATAAATACTTCTTGCAAAATAAAATTCTTACATTTGCTTTAATAAATCATTTTGAGGACGATACTTCTCAGTAAAGAAATATTTTCCTTTTTCTTTATTCATATCTCTATCTATCTATCTATCTATCTATCTATCTATCTATCTATCTATCTATCTATCTATCTTGTCTGCCATATTTAATGAAAGATGTTTTAAAGGACAGTTACTACGCAAATATATATTAATCTACAAAGTCCGATGGGTAATTTAATTGTTTTTGATTGTGTCAACGACACCGTATAGTAGGTTCAGATAGGCATTTTCTGTAAGAAAAGAGCTCCATCACGCAATTCACTTCGCCAGAGATTTCGAAACGGCATACTGTACTGCTTGACATTCGCGCCAGAAGCTCTAATAAGAATATTTTAGAGTGTTTGGGTGTCAATCTGAGGACAGTGCTGATGATTCGGAAAGATTTAGATGATATATCCAGTTAACATTATCGTGTTAGAGTATCACTAGTGACACCGACGTCATGTCTCCATTCATCTCTACACAGGGGCTCAGACTCAACACGGAGGTTTACATCAAGTATCTTAGCCGGTAGTGCTGCCCTGGGTCAAGACGGTGGATACTGGAAGAACCTATATCTGGAAACAGGATTCTGCACCATGCAACACAAGCTGAAAAACCCAGTCATGGCTGTCAGACAATTTCTGCGACCACATCATCCCTTACATCGTATTATGTATGGGGAGCAGTTGAACAAGAGACCAACAAAAGACTTTGCAACACCAAAAATGAACAGCAGTCAAGTTATGGTAGCATTTGCCAACTTAAACAAGGAAAGAGTCCAGAAGAGTTGCAAGAGATTCCGAAGTCGACTGAAGGTCGTGTTTGACCCCATTGGCGGTTTGATTGAATAAATTTACGAACTTTATTTTTTGATAATTTTGGACACCCATAAAGTCCGTATGCACTTAAATTTAAAATTTGTAAATGAACCGAACTTTTATTTTCAAAAAGAAATTTGTTATTTTCATTTTTTGAGGAAATTAGACGACAATCTTCCATCACACCTGTACACACACACACACACACACACACACACATACATCAGACACACGCATACATCACACACACACACACACACACACACACACACACACACACACACACACATATATATATATATATATATATATATATATATATATATATATATATATATATATATATATATCCCCATATGCAGCGCTGTTCATAAATGGTTTTAAAACGACTCAGCTCAGTATACGCATATTGCATAATACGATTTATTTTAAAAGTTGATACCTGACTCCAGGAAAATTCTTTGTATCAGAATATCGTTTATGTCATTCGTGTAGAAATCAGTTTACTCATTTCAAAAAAAAAAACATGCGAAAATGGCGTATGTCAACTTACGTTTTTTGTAGAATCACACCGACATATTTGATCGATAGTTATAATTAAATCGAAAACATTCCTTTGCAGTTGTCATTTTAATCCGTCCATTTTTATTTTTCATTTCTATTTTCCCTTTTATAAATTAATTAATGAATCCTCAGTAATATATTTTCACGCTAACAAGATACGTAATACTCCCACGTGAGTTTACAACTCCTCAATTTATATAAATATATATTTATTCGAAAATCAATTTTTTTGTATATTTACGAAGTTGACATTTTAACGGAAGAGTAAATTGATATGATTTTATTATGCTAATTTTCTAAATGTGGGTTGCTTGACGACAACGATAATCAGTACTATGACTCATTCGTCATTAGTTATATATCAAGACATGATCACATAGTTTGTCATGAGTCTCTACAACTGCCTCTCAGAAACATT
Source organism: Acanthosepion pharaonis (assembly GCA_903632075.3). Lineage (NCBI taxonomy): Eukaryota > Metazoa > Mollusca > Cephalopoda > Sepiida > Sepiidae > Acanthosepion > Acanthosepion pharaonis. The sequence goes on along the minus strand of CAHIKZ030000380.1, from coordinate 108,101 downwards.
TTCTTGTTTACCGTTCCACCTTTTGCTGCTCTCTCATGCATTCAAACACATTCCCTTGACAATCTACTCGTTGTTTCTCACTGTTCCTCCTATCCAACCATACACCCCCGATAATGATCCCCAGACATTTCCGCTGCCATTTATTCTGATTCTAGATACGAGTGTCTTTCTAGTATTTAGAAATTGTTCGTTGTTCAAGTGTTCTTGCCATTATATTCTCCGCATCTATCTGTAGAACCGTAAGTCATTCTTTGCGAGTTATTACTCCATATGAAAGGATATAATGTGGCAGTTTCTACTATATAGGAGCATATGATGATGCAGTAACGTAATTCTCGAATACTTCTAACGAAATCGACCTGTTTTAACATTTTGCTTAGTTTCTGGAAGGCATTATTGACTATTTCGATGCTTTTTAGTATCAGATTTAAGCATTTCGTCACTTATCTTTTCCTATATTAATCATATAGATAAATTTCTGTACCCGCTTGAATCTTATGCCTCTAATTCCAAGCTTCTATCTTTCACTGTAGCTCTTGTTAAGGATAATTTGTCTTCCTATCGTCTGTGTTTTAGCCCATACTTCTCGTTTAAGTTTGCTATCTTAACATTATCAAAAATATGCTGTATACAATAATTTCCAATCCGCTTGTATTATAGATTGGTAACAAGGAATCGAACATTCATGTGATTGGCGGAGGTAGTTTTTTTAAGAAGATGCTGAGGATATCATGGAACAAACATATCGGAAACGACGAAGTTTTAGCGAAAATGAAAATAAAAAAGAATACTTATAAAAAAAAATCACGTAGAGACAGTTGAAATTTCTCGGACAAATAATGAGGAAAGAGGGCTTAGAAAATCTGATACTCAAAAGACAGATTGAAGAAAAGAGGGACAGAGAATATCAACGTATAACCTACTTAGTGAACTTGAGTAAATAGATGGCGAATCATGGTTTTCGAGAGATAATAAATAGACAATCGACGAGCTACAAAGGTCAGAAGATTGTGGAGAGCCATGATAGCCTACATTCTGAGATGACATGATGCATAAAGAAAAAGGACGAAACGGAATAGACAATGATTTCAACTCGGTTTGCTGATTCTATTTTCTACGCTGATAACCTTTAAACTACCCGTACATATGTTTTTTTTATGCCAAACAAATATCAGGTAGAAATTGAAATTGCTTGAGAAATCTAGTTTATATTTAATAAGTTTTCCTAGCACCTCGCATTTTTATTCATAAGATGATGCTATTCAAATCATTCACATTGTTATATTTTTCTCTCTTTTCAATATCGTCGAAGAAGAAGAAGAAGAAGAAGAAGAAGAAGAAGAAGAAGAAGAAGAAGAAGAAGAAATATCTGGACAGTATCCGTAATAAATAAATAGAGAGAAAGAGAAAAAAAAAGGGGCATTTTAATAAAAGAATGAAAAAAAAAAGATCATTCATTAAGATTTACACTTGAAAAAAGCTTGACAGATTTTATGTATAAAGAAAATAGGAAGAGAAATTATCAACATTAGAGATTGTGGGGACTCGTGGACGATACAAGATGGAAGTTACAGTAGAACTCACAAGAGGACACATATTGGGTCATAAAACTTTAAAAAAAAAAATAAAAGGAAGTGGAAAACATGAAAAAAAAGTTAACTCTATGGTGATTTCAATAAGCAGGAATAGGAAGTTCAGACGAAAGATGAGCGTTTTCCCACTGGACAATCAGTTCAATGGCATACGTGATAAACGCATGGATGATCATGTCACTTTCGATTCATAACTGACGAGGCATAAGATTTTCCCGCAGTAGGTTGCCATTTCTTTCTGTGGTAGACTGGTTGCCTACTATAGTCTGTTCAGCTATTCAACCTATTGTTGTGACGAGAAGTGTATATTCTCAGGCGCATTTACGCGTAAATGAATGCAACGAACTCGCGTGGAATTCGAAATCTGCTCTTTTCTCATTCCGAGCTAATATCCATTACACAACATCGCACGGGCCACTTGAAGTAAAATGATTTTTTATTAACACAAAATAGGGACAATTTTATTAAGATCCACAAAGGAGAGGGAATAGTGGACAGCCATGATCACCTACATCCTGAAGGGAGACATAATAATAATAATAATAATAATAATAATAATAATAATAATAATAATTGTCTTGCCTGGTACAGTAGCATATAATTGTTTACGTTTCTTGCTTTATCTAAATGGGCACCCAGTCTCTCTAGGTTTGAGGTGGCAACCAGTCCGGGAAAAGGAAAAATTTGAATTAACTACCAGTCTGAAGATAGATGAGTTCCGCGAAGCTATCTTTATCTAGAAACACTACAGCTTCCATGGACTCGAATTGGTTACGAGATTAGATAGGAAGTGGGTACTCATAAAAATATTGAATATGCTAATCGCTGTTTATCTTCTATGATAGGTGAGAATATATATAAACGACTCACCAACAGTTTTCAACATATGAGGGGTCAAAAGCATGCACTCCCTTTGATGTCCTCAATGTGTTTCAGCTTTTAGTGACTTTCGATGACATTTAAGATCAGCTTAAGTCATATATAAATATTCCGCATATAGTTGAGATACCTCGTCGTGGTGTGATGATTAGCAATCACGTTTTGCTACATCAATTACGACTGAGTTCGATCCTCACTGGGTGCCCCATGCTTTCGTTCTTGTGCAACATCTAACATACTCTTATGAATTTAGTATTTCACCTATAGTACAAAAACAGAACATTTTCTAAAGGCTGCAGTAATTATAGAACGGCGTTCAGAGTCTTGCTTAAAATACGCAGTTGTTTAATGTGTATTCTCTCAAATGCTGTAATGTTTATATATATATATATATATATATATATATATATATATATATATATATATATATATATTATTTCAGCGCTATTTCTTAAATGGATACTCATATTTGAGTAGTTGCTCTGTTTTTATTTATGCATTTAAAAGTATATTAATTTATATCTACTGGCCTGAATATTCGATAATTGTTTTTAGAAAAATATGCGTCCTCCAGTATGATTCGAACCTGCGTCCCCTAGGGAAACCTGTGACGTCACCCCGTGCTGTCTCTCTGCCCCGTCGCCGTCCTGTCCTGTGACGACCAATTTGACTTGGTATTGGTCGCGACACCAAATGTGACGTTCTAATCCTTGGCCGATTCGGATGGGAATCTGGTTAGTATCAGCTGTGTCGTTCCCAGCTCGCCTCCAACGTCTGGTTACCGAAGTAACTGCTTTGATTTCTAGTCATACCTACCCACGTTGTGATTTGATCTTAGGTAGACGAAATCAATCAGTCGCCGGGCCGCAATGCAAACCAAGTCCGAGCAAAGGTAACACCACACAAGTATATGTAAAAGAAAATAAAGTAACAACTCGAAAAGTTCAAACGTGTTAAAAAAAGAATAACAAATATTTTTATATCTGATTGCTGAATACAGGACTGCTTCTTTCCCCAAACCGCTAATATGGATTCGTGACACTTTGTGTTTGTTAGGCGAGTCTTAACATCTTAAGCTGTTTTTTTCAAGAAACTGGTTTTTGGTGTATCTTCAGGCGATATTCGTAAAACTTGTTTTAGTGGCGTGAGTCTAAGTCGTTCTTCAAAAATAAATTGTTCTTGGTTAGAAGTTGAGGTCGAGATGCGTGGATATCTTTCAGTCAGCTTTCTGCGAGTCTGGTCTGCGAGCTCACAGCTCAACTCTGCGTCTGCGTCTCCAACACCAACTGTGTTCTGTGTTACTCGCTGCGACTCTGCTTATATGGACGCCGACCAAAACCGGGGTGGGCTTGTCGGGGTTTGAGGTTCCTTGATAATTCTAAATCCACATTAAGGATTTTCTTTGTTTTCAGACAGAAAAATGTATTACTTTCCATTTTTGGAAGTCCATTACTTTCTACTTTAAGGGAATCGTCCTCCCAAATTCTTCCTTTCTTATATTGTTATCTCACCCAATGCCCTCAGAGGGCGTCAACAGGTTTCCCCTATCTCTCACAGTGGCATCTCACACCAATCCCTTTAGGGGACGTCAACAGACCTCCCCTCCTTCTTCATAGTTTACCTTCACCTACCGCTCACGCCACCCTTCAGCCAATGAACGCTCAGCAGCGTGGGTGTTTGCAATTATCGCTCAAAGGAGAAAAAATATCTTCCTTTTTTTCTTCTTTTCTCTTTCTTCTTTCTTTTTCTTCACCGAGCAGACCTCCCACGATCGTGGTGTGGTCCCTAATCTCTATCTTAACCGAATGTCGTCTGGACTTTATCAACGAGATTTTCGCCAGCGTCAAGTGGGTGGTTAACTGGACGTATTGACACTCTGTATCCAATTATCCATTCCGATAACAAACTTTTATCATGTCCAGGTTTGGACAATAAAACAGGTGGTCTCCTTCCAAAAACAAATGATATCTCCTTGGGGGTGGTCCTCAGCTGATATTATCTCCCAGCTTCTGTTTCGTAGGGGCCACTTGACCAATTTGAAAATTTCATTATTGCCATGGGCAGATTGCTATTTTCTTTCGCCGCGTCATAACATAAATTAATTCCACAGATCCGATATCTTACGAATAATTATTTCAGCTTCTTCTCGCCTTCTTATCGCCTTAATTATTTCAGCTTCTTTTCGCTTTAATTATTTCTCGCTTTTCATTTTCACGCGACCGCTAAATAGTGTCACAATCGTCACTAGATCTGACGGGTCTTAGACTATCTCGGCTACGTAGCACCTCCTGGGCAAACAAAGCTCGAATAATGTTTTTGAAACGCACATCTTCCTTCTGATTTTCGAAATATATATGTCTGCTCTATTTTTATCTTAACGGAAAGAAAGACAATTTTTACGACATGGATTTCAATCCGACATATTACCTATTTATTTATTTATTCATTTTCTTGACCAGGGATTTCTTCATAATTGAGAGGTCAAGGAACGTCATATATATATATATATATATATATATATATATATATATATATATATATATATATTGTCATCCACACACTGTTTCATTGCATCACAGATCATCTTGCTAGGATCGAAACCCGGCTGAATTGGCGTCACTGGAGAATCTACCCCTTAGTCGCTGGCGCACGGCAGGTTTGAAGGTGAATTTGAGCGTATTTATTTTTAGATAAACACGCCAGTGACTGAGAGAACTCGATTCGTTTTATAGAAGAGTATTGCATTAGAAGCAGTAGTAGTCACTATTTACAATCTCATATATAGATACACACACACACACACACACACACATACACACACACACACATACATATATATATCATTTATTTGTTTAAGCGTTATTTTTAAATGGATACGCATATTTGTGTGAGTAGATATTTTGTTTTTATTTATTTATTAAACAATATATTTATTTATTTAGATCTGCTGGCCTGAATATTCAAGAAATTTTGTTAGAAACATATATGTCTTTAGGCAAGATTCGAACTTGCGATGCCTAGGAGAAACGGTCACTAGATCTAATGTGCTTTAGACCATCTCGGAAGGAAGATGTGTTTGAAAAGCATTATTCGAAGTATATCGAAAAAGCAACGAGGATACTCGTATAAATAAACCATGAGATAATTAGAAGAGAATTTCTAAAAATATTGATCGATTAAATAATATTCAATATAATCTATGAATAAATTCAATTCTTATCATTTATAAATATACATTCAATTTTTTAAAAATTTTATTTCGTAAGTTCTATTTTCTAATGTACAAGCCATTGATTGTGAATTTTAAACATTACTCGCGTGTAGCGTGTGGTTTTACGAACATTTACGTTTCTACACAAATAATTCATTTTTCCCTCCGGGAAGATAAGGCCGATGTGTTTCAATTGTTTTACAAATGATGTCTGTATTCTCATGTTGTTACATTATCAAACACTAAAAACATTTTTATGACTTCAATTTTTATTATAGCTGATATTCATATTTGAAACAGACAACCCTTTTTATATTTATTTTAAACAATGTATATTGGCCTGTGTAATCTTAATAAAGTAAATGTGTTCTTCAGCAGGGATTGAACCTGCGTCTCTCTTTCTATGAGAAACCACTGTTTTATCCGGTATGCTTTACCACTCGGCCACGAAGAGCGTCCTTTCCTTATTAACGAAAGCATATCTCCTAATCATATTTTGCACGAAAGCCCATATTTGCTGCGTTTCGTATCCGAAACGTAAACAAAGCAATTACTAAAGAAGTAATGGCATTATTTTTAATCAAACATTTTTATGTTCATACCGTAAATGCGTACGCATAAATACGAAACATGCGTGATAATAGTGATAAATATTCTTTCAGAATTCAATGTTTAATTTCTTAGTAAACTTGTAAATTTTCTAAAATATATTTTCAGTCTGGACATTTTCCTCAACGATGAAGAAGAGAGACTGGTAGCAACCGACATATTGTTCTGAAGAAGAATGCTGAGGATATCATGGACAGAACAATGATAAAGTTTTAGAAAAATGGAAACAAAAAAAAGATACTTATACATAACATCAGAAAGAGACAGTTGAAATTTCTAAGGCATATAATAAGGAAAGAGAGCTCGGAAAATTTGATACTCACAGAACAGATTGAAAGCAAGTGAGATAGAGGAAAACAATGCGTAATCTTCTTAGTGAGCTTGTGTTAATGGATGGCGGAATAAGGCTTAGGAGAGACAACAAATAGGACAAAATTTGCTACGAGCTATAAAGGTCAGGAGATTGTGGAGAGCCATGATCGCCTACTTTCTGAGGGTACGCGACGCATAAAGAAGAAGAACGAAACGGGATAGACAATCATTTGAACTCATTTTGTATGCTGATAACCTTTAAACTACCCAAACATACTAAATTCTGAATATGTTTTTATGGCAAACAAATATCAGGTAGAAATTGAAATTGTTAGAGAAATCTAGTTAAGATTTAATAAATTTCCGTAGCATCTCATATTTCGATTCACGAGAAGATGCTATTCAAATTATTTACATTGTTTTATTTTTCTTCTTTTTTCCAATGAAGAAGAAGAAGAAGAAGAAGAAGAAGAAGAAGAAGAAGAAAATATCTGAACAATATCCGTAATAAATAGAGAAAGGAAAAAATGAGGCATTTAAATAAAAGAATGAAAACAATGATCAAGTTTAAACTTTACTCTTGGGAAATCTTCATAGATTTTATGTATAAAGAAAATAGATAGGAAGAGTAATTATCATCATAAAAGATTGTGGGACTCGTGGACGATACAAGATGGAAGTTAGAGTAGAACTCACAAGTGAACACATATCGGGCCATAAATGTAAATGTATCGTGGAACAAGGATAACAAATAGACCAAATTTATTACGAGCTATGAAGGAAATGAAATTGTGGAGAGCCATGAACGTCTCAGTCCTGAAGAAGAATTAATGTTGTAGGTATATTTATATGAACAGAATTTCATTATCCATGTGAATATTCTCTCTGAAAGTTGCATAAACCATTCGATATAAGTAATACTACTGCCATATATGATCTGGTGCCCCAGCTGTTCAAAATCCAGAGACGGATATGCAACGTGATTTCTCCTGATCTGGTATAACGTCTGCAGTCGCTATCTCACAGACGTGGTGTGGCTTCCTTCTGCCTTTTCTAGAAGTACTTTCATGGCAACTGCTCCGACGAGCTATTTTCACTGGTTTCCAAATTGCATGAATTTAAGCTGGCTACTAGTTTGGAATTTCAGTCTCACCCTTTCACTATCAAAACGACTAAATATAGCAGTCTCTTCTACTCTAATAGCTTCTTATCTATCACCATTCCTATCACTTGCTTCCCTGATAGATATAATCTTCGAATATTTAAATGTAATGTCAATCGACGTCTTCTGATGTCTTGACCTTGCTTCCCGTCCTTCTCCTTATCCTTTTCCCAAACACTCCTCTTTACTCTTACTTTCACTCACTGTAACCCCTTGCGTGTTAGCAGCATTCCAGCCTTGCTTGGCGCGAATTGCTTAAAAAAATTAAAGTAAACATTTCAGAACATGCTTATATTTAAATAAGGAACATATCTTATGAATTTCAGCTTATAATATCTAGTCTTAATTAAAATATTAATATTAGACTCTCTCTCTCGCTCTCTCTCTCTCTCTCTCTCTCTATCTATCTATCTATATATATATATATATATATATATATATATATATTTATATATATATATATATATATGTGTATGTGTGTATGTGTGTGGTCATGTTTTAGTATGCAAAATATGGAATGCGATGATTTATTTATAAATTAATCGAAAAGTTATAGGCTACATGAGTATATATTTTATTAACTAAAAAAAAATAAAACGGAATAAATTATTAGATTATCATTGTAAAAGTTAATACGCGTTCCTTGACATTATAAAACCATTATCAGAATTATAATCATCGATCTTATTAATTGTTCTAGTGATTCGTCTTTAATATTATAGATTTTATTGCTACTTTGAATCTTTTATTATTTCCATTTACGTATATTCTCTTTTAATGATGGACCCAAATTCCTATTCGGTTAATACCTTGGCCATAGTCTGCTTTAGAGAATCTAAAGGAGCATAATCTTTATTGAATTGTGAAGTATACAACTAAATATATAAAAAAGATCTAGTTTGGGAACTAACAATAATTCTCTCTTTATCTTGACACCATCATCAATTTTAAATAGACTTATAATTTTAGAGCCTACAATAGCCGCACAAAGTATTACCCACCTCTCCACTGGTATCCTGAAAGCCTTTTTAGATGACATTTTTTATGAAGGAATTAGCTTCTACATCAACTATCAGTTCTATCTAATATATCTCTCCATTAATCAATATATGATTACTGCTGAGTAATCCGATTTCGTTTTCAAATTCCAAGTTAGTTAGTCGCACTGAATTTCGCTCTGATGTACTTGAGAATCCTATGAATACATCTATTCTCCTTCAGCTATAGAATAAACTGCTGGGTGGATTGGACTCTCTTTGCCTATTCAAAGCGATGGAATGTTCTGGATTTCGAAATTGTGGAGGAGTCAACGAGAAACAACTTTACATATAATAAACAAAAGCAATCTGTGGATTGCAATAAAGTCCTTAAAAGACTTAGCATTGAGAAGCAAGCACAGATTTGAGCAAGAATCACCTATGTCTTGAAAGGACATAGCACTGAGAAAGATACACAGATATTTCATATATATTTTCGCACAACTTAACCGTTTCTATTGATGCTTTTTAGACGCTGGGTTGCCTGGATGCTTTCAGAGATTTTACCAACATTCTTAATATTGTGTTTCCTTTCGCTCTTTTTAAATTCATAACGCCATCTCATCAAATATTTTCTGGCTTGTCCTACAAATTTTTCCTATATCTTCTCAATTTAATCATACATCTTGTTTATTTGGCCTTGTGAGAAATATATAAGCTCAAAAGAGGAAAATTTGTATATATCATAATTTTAATATCAATAAATGTATCTCTCTCTCTTTCCTTCTCTCTCTTTCCTTCTCTCTCTTTCTCTCTCTCTCTCTCTCTCTCTCTCTTAAACACACACACAGTGTGCGTGTCATTTTCAAACGCATCTTGATTGAACGACAGTCCTCAAATAAAAAGCATCTGCACATGACGTCGCGGGAAATAAACAAAATTTAAGTATCGTTTTATTTTTCTATTGTATTTTTGCGCATATTAAATTTTTATATATATATATATATATATATATATATATATATATATATATATATATATATTCAAATAGATAGATAGATAGATAGATAGATAGAGAGAGATATATAGATAGATAGATAGATATATATATATATATATATATATATATATATATATAAAGAATATATATATATATAAAAATAAAGGTGTGCTATATTTATGGGATAAAGTGCTCAATATCAGAGATAGAGCGTGTGTAAATATAAAAGTGAACATAGAAGTCAACATTTAAAGGCGACAGTCTGTTTCATGCTGGACGCAATCGTCAGGTGGCCTGAAGACTGCATAAAGCATGAAACAGACTGTCGCTCTAAGTGTTGATTTCATATTATATATATATATATATATATATATATATATATATATATATATATATATATATATATATATAAAAGAGAGACAATAAGACAGAGAGACAAGTTTAATAGGCCGGTTAATACAATTTGAAGAATAAAATGCAATATAATTATACCAATATTGGCAATACAATATTTATGAAATATATATAATATTTATTATATATTAATTAATATTTTGATTAAATTGTAGCCAGAAGAGAAAACATTTTAATGTCGGAAATTTCGAACATGCCTGTTTTCTTTTTCATCGATACGACGAATAAACAAAGAAGTGGGACTTACTCTTCCAAGGAATGTTTTTACTCGTTAGATGTCTCTCTGTGTAAATTGTACTCTCTGAGTAAACACAAATTCCATATTTAATTAAGATTAATATTCATTAGGATGTTTACTGAAGCCTCGCATCTAACATTATTTTAGATTTAAATATGGACACCTACATTTTATTGGATTTCATTTCTTGGCAATAATCAGCATTCTTGAATGGAAGGTAGCATTGTATTTCATGAATATACACTTATTTGGTTGTGAAATATATCACACAAAAACGTCTTGTTCAATAACTAATGATAATAAATTCTAATTAAATGAAAATTATAGATAGTAGAAAATCACGTGGTTTAATTATCATAAAAATATAAGTTATCCTAAAGATTTATCAATATAATAAAATTTGGTATAATTAAATTTGATATCATGTATATATTCTATATCTATCTATTCAACATGTATATATCATTTCTCCAGATATTTCGGTGTGTTCCTTGTTATTGTTTATATATATATATATATATATATTCTTCTCACGTTTCTATCTCGTTAGTTAGCGTGTTATATAGGTCTGTCTCTCTTTCCCTCGTTCTCTCTCTCTCTCTCTCTCTCTATTTCAGTTTGTTCATGTTTATCTCTAATTCTCTCGTCCACATGCACATATGTTAATATCTATTGTAGATGAAAGCAAACAATGCTTTTTGATAAATTTAATCTAATTTCATGTTTGATTTTTACTTACTCAGTCGTAGCTAGAACAGAGATTGAAAAAAAAAGGGAAAACCTAACCCCCACCCCCCGATTCGAGATCATGCAAGAATCAACCTGCTCTATGTTCTTGCATCAAACAGCCTCTATTATAAATCAAATAAATTTTACAAAAGAATGCTCTAAAATATAATAAAACAAAAGCCAATATTGTTTCATGCTATGTCTGAATATGAAAACGTTTTGTGATAAAAATGATCAAAGCATTTTCAGTTAGTAGCTTAGATGTCCTTCATTCGACTGCCAAAGATCCGATGGACTAATTTAGAGACTGTTTTTTAGTTTTCGGTTTCCGCTGGGGATGGTGATTCGATTGCTCGGATCTACTGTAGCTTTTTTTGACTTTAAAGAAAAAAAAAAGATTTATGAAAATGACATAGGGTTAGTTTATTCGCCTTCTTTTGTGTTTTAAATGACCTAGGGCAAAACTGTCGAAGTTTGTACTAACTCGACCGGGCACATAACTTACAATATTTTATCCTATCCTATTGTTTCTTGCTGATCTTCTTCTTCTTCTTCTTCTTCTTCTTCTTCTTCTTATTATTATTATTATTATTATTATTATTATTATTATTATTACGAAGAGAGAAAGAGAGAGAGAGAGAGAGAGAGTGAAGGGGACAAAAAACACGGAAAATCAACCATTATTCGTAAAATATTCGCAAATATAATATTTATATATTTATACAATTGTAGTAATAATTCTGTTGAAGTGATTCCATATCTGTCAAATATATAGGATGAATAAACACTTTTCTTAGAGCAACAGATTTCATTTTTATAGATAAAGTAATAATACAGCCACAGTGAATGGGTGTCCCTTAGGGAGACCCCATGCTTTGAGGGACTACTGGTGCCAAAAACTTAACCCAGACTTCGGGAAACTTTTGCATACGGTCCATAGCTAAAGATGCCTGAAAAATGGTTGGTTCCCTGTACTACAAGTAGCTGGCATTTCATGCTATCCACTAAATTTACATGAGTCAGATCAGGCCAAAAATGGAGTAATGCTATTATATTTGGACAGGGTCTGCCCAGTCGTCAACTGCCAGTCTCTACAGAGTCCAAAAACGTCTCCGTGTCTTTGTCAGTAAGAAATTATTTCCCACTCTGAAACTCCTCTCGTATAGATGAGATGACAAGGGCTCAAACGAACTACATTTCTTAGTGTCAACAGTTCTAAACTTTACAGCTATGATCCCTCATGCTATGCACATTGTGGTGAACTACGCTTATTTCCTTCAAGCAGTTTTTGCTCACGAACCACTGTGGAACCGACTACCAAGAGTTTGCCCAATCACTACAGTTTTAACCTGTACAAGTCTAGGGTCAACCGGTATCTTCCCCACATATCTGCTTAAACTGTAACCCTTAATCTGTAACCCTCTACCTCGAGTGGCTCACGAGTTTTATACAGAGTGAACTTTCACGGTAAAAGAATAAAAAAAATAAAAATAAATGTAAAACAGATAACTGGAATTGCAAATTCAATTTTCTCTACGTTGACCAGGCATCTTTGGAGTATTTTATTTAATCACTTTTGACTTATATACACAGTAGAAGTTAATTTCATGCAATTCGTTTTCACAAGTTTCATCAATAAGCCTTTTTATATTTTAATGATCCATCGGATGAAAATAAGAAGAAATTTCAACAAAACTGCATAAGAAATGAAAATATTTCATTTGATTTCTCTGCATATTTTAGAAACTATGATCCTGGCAGATTTGAAGATGTCTTATTGTTACAGAAACATTTACCAATGAAGTACAGCGGTGTTATCAAAGTTTAATTATAAAATAAGGATAATGAAGAATTTGTTATTTTGTGGATCGTTGGTAACTTCGATTTTGGAAGATACATTGAAAATCTAATGGACGTTCTTGTGTAGGAAGAAGATCAAAGCGAAGGAGAATATTATTTTGGGACCCATTGACTTTTCTTTGCTGTCATATTTAATCATAGCATTTAATATTAAGTGTTAATAAATCTCTACTAAATTTCAACACTTTTCCTAATATTCTTCCAGAATTAGTAATGCATTTATCGAATTTTAAAATTTTCTTTCTTCTTCCTTTTCTATTTTTTCTTTTTGTTCTAGTTTCTTCATCATTAACAGTAGTATTAGTTATACTAGTAGAATAAATAGTTGTAGTAGTGTCGTAAATGATGTTGCTTATGATGGTGTCACCACAAAATTTTCAGCACTATTTTCGCTGGCAATATTCTTCTTCTCCTTCTTATATTATTATTAATATTATTATTATTATTATTAATATTATTATTATTAGTAGTAGTAGTAGTAGTAATAGTATTAATAGTAGTAGTAGTAGTCTTTCTGATGTTGCTTGTGATAATGTTATTGTGGTTATACTTCAGGTTGTTGCGAGTCGACATTTCAGAGAAACTGACATATATTCTGATCAAGGTCTGAAATAGCTTTATGATTTTTTTTAAAAAAAGATAACATTTTGCATAGATAAAACTCTTCGTAATGTGTCAGCGGTACTTAGGAGTACATTTTTGTATTTCTTTTAGGAATGAGCAACCAGGAATTCCTCCAATGTGTTTATCGGAGCATTTTTCCAACCAATCCGAGGGCTTCAACTATAACTGGAATTATTGATGTCGAATTTTAAAATTCTCTTCCTTTTCTACAATTTCTTGTTGTTGTTCTTGTTCCTGCTTCGATATTATCATTAACAGTAGTATTAGTTATACTAGTAGAATAAATAGTAATTCCAGTGGTAGGAATGTCCTAAATGATGATGCTTATGATGGTGATATTCTTCTTCTTCTTCTTCTTCTTCTTCTTATTATTATTATTATTATTATTATTATTATTACTACTATTAGTAGTAGTAGTATTTCTGATGTTTCTTGTGATGGGGTTATTGTTGTTTCACTTCAAACTGCTACTCAACATATTACAGAAAGTGACAGCAAGTCTTATCACATGATGCTTTATTTTAGTTGATATTATTATTATTATTATTATTATTATTATTATTATTATTATACCTGATCTTGTTATTAATATAATTTCTGTTGATAAAATAAAGGAATCTGGTCTTCATCGGTTAGGATGAAATTATAACAATTTATTTCATATCTCCACCACTGTCCTAATTATTTGTGTCAGCATAAACTGTATAATGGTCTGCAATATTTTTGCTTTCCCACAAATTCTCTTTATAAATAGCTTTGGCACAGTACCCATTTGATCAGTAATAATGAATTCGATCTATATAATCATAGTTTCGTATTCCCTGAGCTCACAAATAAGTCAGACTGTCCATTTTTTCAGTCTGTGAAAAAATGATTTCTGCTATTTTAGTACAATTTATATTGTGGACAAAATGTGGATCACAAAATGAAAACAAAATGTATTTTACTATTAACATTTTCTAAAAATGATAAAAAGGTTTGAGCAATTTCCCAACGAACTCATTTTCGCATAGAACACTTTAATGATCCTATTGACTATAACTCATTTCACTTGGTACAATTTTATTTTCATTGAGATGAAACTTTAAATAAATTTGTCATATGAACATTATATGCTCAATATATTTGCTATAAAGACATCATCTTCGTTGTTACATTTTAACAAGTAGTTAAAAACATAACAGTGTAGTTACTGCTAATGTGGATGTTAATTTAACAATATATGTCATTTTTTTTCATGAATAGTATTTCCATTCACCGAATTCAAGTTTGTTTATTTTTTATGTTAAGAAAATTTAGCTGAACAAACAATACCTTGTCTATGTTCGGAACTGAACCTTTATGAATGTTTCTTGTCGGATGAATGCTTAGCAGGAAACTCAGTGTAACGATTTGGACGTAAGACTCCCGTTTGTTTTCAGAATGTTGGTGTTCTGTTTAATTTCTAGAGACGTACAGCATTTCAGGTTTTTGCATAAATAGGTCATTGCCCTTTTTGTTGGGGGGGGATTTCTTTCCCTTCATTTGTCTGCTTTCTTGGTTTGTGGGGGTTATTTTGGTTTTATTTTTGACTTTTAAAGCATCACTTTCGTTTGGCAAGCTTTCTTTGGCATTGCCGTCCAATGAAGCTTTACGAATAGGTCGGTACTTGCATGCTGACTATCAGTTTGATACATTAAGCGATGATTAGATTGTCTGATGGTTGTCTCAGGGTTGAGACAGACAGTCAGCATCCGGTGAACTTGCCTATATCCACTGTGGATAAATACAGCATATTACCCCTAAAACACGCATAGGCAAACACCCTCTCACACACCGACATATATATATATATATATATACATATATATACACACACACACACAAACACATACACACACACATATATATATGTATATAAATTTATAGATAAATAGATAGATAATTGCATATTTGTATACACAAGAATTTACATAATATCTATATCACTTTAAATATATACAGAATTGCGTAGACGTATAAAAACGTGTTATAGTGGATTGATTAGATACCTCAGCGAGATCGCCAAAAAAAAAAAAAAGCATAGCATGAAGAAAAAGACGCCAAACTTGACGAAAACAGAATTTTATCGTCTAAATGTTTATGTTATTATTAAGAGGAAAGAACAAAGTATTTTGGGGGTATTTTTTTTACATTTTTTAATCGTTCCTGGCACGTCCGAAATTTTCGTTAAAAACCTTATTTCTTTTTGAGTCAGCAAAATTGACCATTTTTCCCATGTTATTAAAAAAACTAAAAATATCATATTGAAATTCTTTTAAATATCAATTATCATTTTTTGAAAACTTATTTTTAAAAAATCAGAAATTATAATGTTTATTTAAAATATTTTGAACCATGCTTAACTTAGCTGTTGAGCCGAAAAGATGTAATTTGAATATAAAACAAAGCAGGTCATAAACTTTCGCGTCACTTGACAGGTGATGAATGACATATTGTCGGATTCCGTGAGGCTAATTTGTTCTGCGGAAGGAGAAAAGTGAAGTTATTTATATTTAAGTGAACAACTTCTTTATCTCGTTATTATTAAGAAAAAACTTTCAGCAATCTAATTTTTTTTGTAATTAGCTTTCACCTTTACGTTTACGATGCTTTATGGAAAATATATTATAAAGAAATTAAAATAAGACTGTTAAGAGTGAGATTAAATTTCATATTTCATAAAAAAGGTAACTAATAAATTTATAGGTACCTTTCTCATGAAATTTTATCAGAAGTGTAATAAAATTATAGTATTTTATGTACATTTATTATATTTTACTGTGTTATTTGTATTTCCATTCTTTTTATTATAAATTTTGATATTTCAATTTATGGAAAAATATCATAACTGAGATTAATATAAAAATAAGATCATATAAATTTCATAAGATGATACTGATTCTTGTAGGTAACTTTCACAGTTGAAAATGAAAATACAAATTAACTTCTCCACACGTGTTTCGCAAAAGTAAAGGCCTTAACAGCAGAGAACAATGCTTAACTCAAATAACGAAACTTAATTGTATTCTGGTTGGTCTTCCGTACTTTATAATTACAGCCCGATTATAAACACAAAATTACATTTCTTAATTACTGCGGGTCTTCTCATTAGTCAAAATGATACAATTTACAACACGCTAAAAAAGATCTATCACATAAGGACACTTAGGAAACCCGATGCGGCTTTTAACTAATTTTATAATATTTTAACAACTTAAATGTAAAAATCTATTATAATTAAAAAATGACAAATAATAGTATAATAAATTCATTTTTATCGAAAAATTTTTTGCTTTCAGAAAATATTGTCCATATTCATAAAAACAACTAAAAGCAAATAAAAGCATTTGAAATTAAATAATATCTTTGTTTTACTGAGTTTTGTATGTTACAATTCAGAGATGATTTTTTAGGTAGGGGGGCAATTAAAAAAATGATTTGCATTCCCTAAAGCCTTGTGTTTTAACTATTTTAATCAGTAAACCTGACGCGATCGAATTTCTAGTGTTTTCATAAAATTAGTTATGGGGGGTAATAAATATAAAAAAATATATTTATAATAATTTCGATCATCTGTAAATAGTGTCTGAAAGTTTCATTAACATCCGACAATTATTTTTAATTTTGCAAGATTTTCCAAATTAATGTGTGTCACAAAAAAAAAAAAATGTGCTAAAAATTGTATATGTTATTTTACTAGTTCCGGTGATACAAGGTCTTTTTAATCAAAATTTGGAATGTTCTAAAAAGAAGGAAAATTTTTTAAAAATAATAAAAATAAATTTTGATCTTTCCTCTTAATAATAATATAAACATTTAGACGATAACATTGTTTTGGTCAAATTTGGCGACATTTTCATCATGCTATGCTCTTTTTTTAGCGATCTCATGGAGGTACCTATATTGGTGTATAGTGATTAGTTAACCAGTATTAAGAAAAAATCAGATAAGAGTACTTAATAATTTTACGATAAGAGTATTTAATAATTTTTCAATAAGAGTGCTTAATAATTTTTATTGGTTTTGTCATAGATGGCTTAATGTAATGTTATTATTGAGAAAATATGACTTGCCTCAATAATTCTTACATCGTGTATTACTGTCTAAATAAAAAATTCGTTTCTTTGCATTGATTTGAGTATTATATAGTGTTTTTATTTTATTTATCCCAATCCAAATGTATATAATAAAACTGACCAATTTTATCATATAATGTTCTCACAGAATATAATATTTTACGTACTGGAAGTGCAACCAATTACATATACAGTCATGTTAAAATGAATGATATGAAAAACCCGGAAAATGTTTTTAAGACAGAATATGCGATAAATAGCACGATGTTCATATTTTCTATTAGTTTTTCAACTTTTTTGCAGAAAGAAAATCGTCAGAAGAACAAAAAAAAGGCGATTGTTGCCAAAGAAAAATTATTAATTAAAAATTCTGTGGTTAAATTCGAAAATCTATTAAATTTAATAGTTAATAAAATTATAAAAATATATATATATATTTGAAATTATATATATATATATATATATGAAACATATCTATGAGTTGAATGTATGTAATAAAAGGAACATACACACAAATACACATGTTGATGATTCTGTGGAAATAGATAGAAAAGATATATATATATATATATATATATATATATATATATATATATATATATATATATATATATATATATATATATATATATATATATACAGAGAGAGAGGGGGAGAGAGGGGGATAGAAAGAGTGCGTGCAAGAGTGAGTCCTGAATATAGGACGAAACAGCCGTCCAAATCATTTTGCATTATTTAATAATAATAATAATAATGATATATATATATATACACACACACGCACACACACACGCACGCACGCCCAGAGAGAAAGAGAGAGAGATGGAGAGAGAGAGAGAGATTGAATGATAGAGGGGCAAACCTCGAGACGGTGTAATGGTTAGCAAACTAGTCTCGCAATAACAATTACGACTGAGTAGCGAGTTCGATCCTCACTGGGTGCCTCCTACATTCGACCTTGAGCCTCATCTAAGCTATGCTTGAAAATCACTTTATATATATATATATATATATATATATATATATATATATATATATATATATATATATATATATAGGAGAGAGAGAGAGAGAGGAGACAGTAAATGGGGGAAAAGAGATAGAAAGAGTTAGATATACGAATAGATGTAACATAGATATATCATATATACATATACATATATATATATATATATATATATATATATATATATATATGTATATGTATATATATATATATTAATTTCTATCACACACACGCATATATATATATATATATATATATATGAAAGCAATATATAACATCTACATATGAAAGCAATATATAACATCTCTCTCTATATATATATATATGATGTTGTCAATAAGCTAGATATATTAGTCTTTTGTAAACTATCGTTTCGCCCCCCTCCATCCCTTGTTATTTCTAATTCGATGTACTTTCTATTATAGAAAAAGTTGGCCAAACGCCAAAAGCTGATCAATATGAAGAAGACTGATAACCACCTCCAAACATTTTATGCTGAGTCCTCCCTTTTTCCACGCATATATTTATTTTCTGCGCCGAACCATTGTCCCTAATCGTCTCTGTGTTATTTGTGACGTCTGTAGCTGGGTGCGCACGCCTGCACAAAAGTCAATTTCTATTTGCTTCTAACTATGGACAGCTGCTGCTAGTGTTTTCTTCACGTCACTAGGCTGTTGTTATTGAACGCTTTTAAGAACGCCCTCCAATATCTATTGAAGGGTAGGACAAAAATATTCCATCAATTACAAATAAGACACGCCTTCAGTAGTCGAAATAATTCTATCTCTCTTTTTGCTCTTTTCTTTCTCGAATATATATATATATATATATATATATATATATATATATATATATATATATATATATATATATATATTATCTCTCTCTCTCTCTCTCACACACACACACAGAGAAATGAGGAATAAGTCGGAGTGAATAGGAACGATACTAATATATTCAAATACTCAAATAATTTACGAGAAAGTATTTTACTAGTTAATCCATGTTCATACATTCGCACACACGCGCGAACAACACACCCACCTACACACATACACACAGCACTCATACATGCATATGGATATATATATATATATATATATATATATATATATATATATATATATATATATATATATATATATGAGAGAATGTGTGAAAGAGGGAGAAAGTGAGATACACATAGAAACAGTGACAAATAAGAAAGAAAGAGAGTTCATTTGACTCTTTCTTACCGGTATTCATGTCTTAATATTATCCAGGATTTTCAATGCTCAATAAATTTCATATATTGCTAAATATATTGATATACAATATATTGATACATTACGGTATTACAAGCACACATACTCACACACACACAAATATATATATATATATATATATATATAGAGAGAGAGAGAGAGAGAGAGTGAGAGAAAATGAGAATATCGATATATATGGAGTAATAGACGACATATTTATATATATATATATATATATATATATATAGAGAGAGAGAGAGAGAGAGAGAGAGAGAGATGGATAGACAGAGAGAGAAAAAGAGAAATAGAAAGATATTTAGTATAATTTTACCTACCTGCTCAGAATAAAAGCACGTAAACCTAACCCCATACAATTATACATGTACGCGAGAATTCATTTGCATTTAGTTATAGAAATATTTGTATTAATTTCTTTCATTTTATTGCAAATTAAAATTATCTATGTGTATCAATTCTGAATACAAACACACCCACACACACACATATATATATATATAATTTTAAATGCACAAATAAGTGAGTGGATGCGAATATCTTACTGTTTATGCACGCAACTACGTTAGCACAGATAGTTATGTATGTATATGTGTATAAACATGCACACACACACATATATATGTAGAGAGAGAAACAGACATATATAGATGTATACGTATATGCCGACATAAGTAAATATGTATGCATAATGACCTTCATGCATATATGCATGCCTACAGTCTTAGTGTTACGCTAGTAATTTACTTTCATGGCCGTCTATATTGAAAAGCCAGCTTCATGCAATAAACTTTATTGCTTTTCCTCGATTCATTCGTTTTTATGTAGACAACAATAGAAAAAGGGATCTAACTCCATCCATAGATAGAATATATTGGATTTTCTGCTGTAGAATATTATATAGCAAACTCGACCAGCTTATTATTGCTGATTCTAGGAGTTCCTTGCAGATAGGTTTCATCTCTTCTCAATCTTAGAAAAGCTGATATGTAATTTTTAAACAGGCATTTGATTATATTACAAAGTGAATCAGTAATATCTATAAGATTTTCTCAATACACACACTGAGAAAAATATATATAGTAACAATTTGTATCTCTCTCTCTCTCTCTCTCTATCAATATATATATATATATATATATATATATATATATATATATGTGTGTGTGTGTAAGTATATATATACCCAAGTACAGGATTGGTGTATATGGAGTAAATTCCAATAATGAAAATACTATTCTTAAAAGAGTGCTCAATACAGTGTAGAACAAAATTATAAAATAAATGTTATAAAATCACTACAAAAATTTAGTTTCAACATTTCTGATGGTGTTGTATATATATATATATATATATATATATATATATATATATATATATAAATTTGTATATATATATAGTATTTAAATTTGTATATATATATATATATATATATATATATATATATATATATATATATATATATATATATATATATATTACAAATTATATATATATATATATGAAAAATATTTATTAAATATTAATTATTGACCACAAGATAAAAAATGTAGCACGGGGTTTAACGTTGTCAGTGCGGAATTTTCGGACACGCATGTGTCCTTCATCAGCGGTGCGAGAAATCATCAGAAAAATGGGGAAGACTCAGCAACTGTTATCTTTGTGGCTAGTCTGCCTGCTTGGATACATGGAAGTGAGAAATCGAACGGAGAACGGATTTTTACTAATAATACCATCTACCCACCCAAGCAGTCACATCAGCCACAAGGAAAATACTTAGTGAGTCTGCCCCGTATCTCTATTTCTCGCACTGCTGATGAAGGACACAGGTATGCCCGCAAATTAAAACATTAATTCCCTAGCTTCATTTTTTCTTGTGTTTAATAATTAGTATTTAATAAATATTTTTCTTACGGATCACATTAGTCACTTCTTAGACACTTTATATATATATATATATATATATATATATATTACCAATTTGAAAAAATAATCCTTAAACATTCATTTCGATTATAATTTACTTTGTGAATATTTTTATATTTATCTCTTTAGAATGAAAGAAATAAATAATCATTAATAATTATAATTATTTATTTTTAAGAAATTTCGGTATGAAGAGATTTATCTACAAATATTCACGAAAATAAATTATAACCAAAATAAATCTTTAAGGCTTATTCTGATTAATTATATATATATATATATATATATATATATATATATATATATATATATATATAGAGAGAAGAGAGAGAGAGAGAGAGAGAGAGAAAGATTATCGGATATATATAAAATTAAGTGGATAGGGAAATTAATGCATCATATTAAGATATTACAATGTTTTGAAAACGGTTTAATGTAATTCATCACTTACCATGCAATGTTTATTTCTATACTGTCATAGAAATCAACTGTAAACATCTATCTGAATACTTTCACATCTCTCTCTCTTTCTCTTTCTCTCTCTCTCTCTCTCTCTCTCTCTCTCTCTATATATATATATATGTTTGTGTGTGTGTGCATGTGTGTGCCTGTATGTATGTGTGTGTGTGTGTGTGTGTATGTATGTGTGTGTGTCTGTGTGTCAGTGTGCATGTGTGTGTCTGTATGTATGTGTTTGTGTCTGTGTGTCAGTGTGCATGTGTGTGTCTGTATGTATGTGTTTGTGTCTGTGTGCTTGTATGTATGTGTGTGTGCCTGTGTCTGTGTGCTTGTATGTATGTGTGTGTGTGTATATATGTTTTGAAAAAACTATATGGAATACATATTGAACTCTATGATTAAGCACATTTTTTTAATGTATTTTTATCCCGTTAGTATCGATTTTATTATTGAATTTATTACTTGGGCTATTAGTTTTGATTGTTTTTACAGTGGTCATCTTAACAATTTCAGTCATAAATCTATGAGGTTTATATAAGTATGTCTTATGTTATATTAATTCACTATTATCTTCTCAGATTACCGTCCTTATCTTTTTTGTTTTTCTTTGTACTTTTTGTTTTTATTTTCACACCTAATCAGACTTAATAAGCCATAGTATAAGATGAGTAGCCATGTTATTTGAAGAATGTTGCTCGTTAATCACATTTGAAAAGTAACACTCAGAATTATCGAGTTTGATCTTTGGTGTGATTTGAGGATCCTAATTGCTTATATCACAGAAGTATACAGATTTTCTAGATGGAACTCTTATTTTTTAATATGTTTAATAATGTTTGCACTTCTTGTTAAGTCATTGTTTCATGAGAGAAATTATTAATGCAGGATGTTAAATTTTGCCTTATTCATCCTCTAGATATGTTTCATTGGATATTATTGCATATATCACCTAAATCACTCAGGTGAAACGTATGCCAAACAGAATTTTAATGCGAATTTTGCAAAAAGTTTTCATTGCAAGCGTGAATGCAATCAGCTAAATACAACAAATTCGATAAAACCAAATGCAATTTCAGGATACCGTATTCTCTGCCTTTTTTTCCGTAGCTCATCGTGAGCATATACGTATATCTGATGATATCCGTTTAGGCATGAAATAGCCTGTCGTCTCTAGAAATAGATTTCAATGTCTACTTATATATTTACTTACACACTGTCTCTGTCTCTTTCTATGTCTCTATCTCTCACACACACAATCACATTTGTGTTTGCTCAACACTCACAGAGCCCACCTGTGTGTGTGTGTGTGTTTTTACTGCTACTATGCTGAGCAGACCTTAGTCACAATTTCTGGGAGAGAGATTGCTATCTAGAGTTATCAACAAGTTGAACAAGGCCAGCACGCTCAAGCCCTCGGCCACGATGACTTGTAGCTTCATGCTAGCACAGCTATCGATGTCCCAAGTGTTCCGTCTACCAAATTTCACTTACAAGCATGGGTTAACCGATGGTATGGACTTCAGGCAGTTTCCAAAGCTGCCACACTCTTGGATCGATTTGAACTTTATTTCACTACTTCATGAACTTCCGATACTTAGCTATGATTAATTAATGATGAACATACCATTTTCGATTGTGTTCAGATTTAGAGTAATTGTATAATGTTTTTACTTAAACCTCGAAGAATCCCAGTAAGATATCTTTAATTATTTGTCCGAATGTTCTTTTTATCCGAGCGCTTTCGGCTATACATTTAGCCATTTTCAAGGATTAATTTTTCTTTTACATTTAATACTTGAAAATCGGACAGTTTTTATATAATTTGTCATCTGAAAAGAAAAAAAAGTTATATCGCATGAGAAATTGTACAAAAAACTAAATAACATCACATTGTCGTATTCAATGAAATGTGCATGAGTGAAGGATTGTTGCATATATATATATATATATATATATATATATATATATCGTCTTATGACTCGAAATCTGTTCATGTATATTCACATAGTTTAATATTCTAATTATTCTAATACCCAACTGAATCTGTTCACATGTAATTTAATATTAAATTACACACAGACACGCACAAAAGCATGCCATCTACACACACATACATGAACATAAATATATACGAGGTGGAGTTTCGTTGTGTGTATTAATATTTTCTTTCATTTCGTTCTCAGTTGGCGCATATCCATATATGTTAATATGTCAATTTACCTATGTTCTTCATTTTCATCTTGCATTTTTCTCTTTTCGACCGCGAACCTCTCTTTACAGCGTATTTTTGATTTTATATTACAGATCTTGTAATCTGAAAGTAAAATTAAACCTCATAACCTGAATGAAATAATATTTCATGGAAAGCGTGATTCAAGTGAATATCAATATGTCTTTTTTGCTCATTACACTAGTGTTTACCAATATATATTGGCAGAGAAGAACAGGAGTATTTCGTGCCAAGTTATTATTGAGTAATATGTTCAGGAAATCTCGACGACTTTACCGCGGAGATTAGGAGATTTGGAGTTAATTTTACTAAAGGATAATTTGATGGAACAGCCTGAAATGTCAGTTAGATGAATGGACCAAATGGTGAAAATAGAACCCAGGTTTTATGTTTTCGATGTTAGTCGAAAGCCGCCAATATCTGTGTTACGTCACAAGTCATCTTGACCGATGGCTAGTGTAAAATGAGTAAACGCTCTCTCACAGAAATTCTAAGTTTCGTACACTATAGTTATAGTATAAACCTCTGGTTCTTCGGGTGTTGAACAAACACAGAATATGACTGACCAGGTGTCTGCAAAAGGGACGCTTAATCGACTTAGCAGTTGGGTGTGCTCGGAAAAAGAAAAGTTACAAAAATCGGCTCATTTATCCACTCACAAAAATAAATAATACTTCTTTTGAATATTTTGGAGGATTTTGAATTCTGATAAGCCTTTCCATTTATGATTACTAAATTTAGTTTTTACTTAAAAACAATATCACCTGATAATTAAAATTAATACAGAAATTTAAAAGCTTTAAAACTTTATAAATCATTGTAATTAAAATTAAAACAATGAAAACAATTTTTGTAAGCAAATTCATTACTTATCGAAAAAACATTTTTTTCTTAAGCCAGTAGTGTCTATAATAAAGCATTGAATTCAAAATCTCGCTTTTATTTTGTTACATTATACTTGAGATTTTCACTTTGTTAGATCGTCCTATATCCGAGCAGGTGCAAATAATGGGCGAGGTTATTTCTTCCTGTTCTTAAAATAGGTTTTTATTTAAGTATTTTTGAGTTTAAGCTGAAATACAAACTCCTAGCTAATGATAATCAAATATAGTTTAGTTGCGAATAAAAATTAAAGAAAAATTGTACCTTTGGGTTTGAGACTAATTAAAATCGAAATGTGGTAATTTCGAAAAACATATATGACCAAGAAGGTTTCAAGTTCTCTACAATTAATAGTGAATCATGAACGCAGAATGAAAGTGATAGTAATATTTTTAAAATGGCTTTTTTTTACAGCAAAGAAGTCAAAGTGTGTGTGTGTGTGTGTGTGTGTGTGTGTGTGTGTGTGTGTGTGTGTGTGTGTGTGTGTGTGCGTATTGAATAAAATTTATAAATTCGAAATCAAGTAATTGTTCGTATGAAATTTATCAAACACATTTTCAGTTTTCAAATCAGTTGCAGATAGTTTGATCATCAATAATGTCCGCACTATTAATTTGACTATTAAATGCTGACGTGGACAAATTTCAAGACAGATTTGATTTATACGCACCACTTATATAGAACAATAAAAAAAAAATATGGAGAAATTAAAAAAATTAAATTTTTCAGACACAATTGGTTGCATATTAATATTTTTTGTTTTATTATTTCAGTTATATTCCTCGACTAGTTTCGGTCATCATGACTATAATCAGGAGAAAAATTCTGCTTGTTATTAGCAGTGAACTACAGGAATGAATTCATATATATATATATATATATATATATATATATATATATATATATATATATATATATATATATATATATATATATATATATATATATATATATATATATATATATGAAAAAAATATACGGAAAAAAAACAAACAAAGATCTTAATATGCAATTATGCTGTTTTAATGTTAATATAATGTCAACGTCGGACGTTTCGGTCTAATAGACCATCTTCAGGACATATTCATAAAACATAATTAACATAGACCATATTCAATTCAACATGAAAAAGACGATGGACATAAATTTGATTCATTCATTGATATATATATATATATATATATATATATATATATATATATATATATATATATATATATATATATATATATATATATATATATATATAAAAGAAATATGTTGTAGTGGTTCCAACGAGAGAAAAGTATGTATATTAAAAGAAGATGGGTGCCTGAAACGTTTTTGGTTGTAATGTGGATTTATTGAGAAAAATATTATACTTTGTTTTACATAATTTCACTTGAAATTCAGTGAAATTATGTAAAACAAAGTAAATATTTTTTCTCAAAAATCAACATTACAACCAAAAACGTTTGCGGCATATATATATATATATATATATATATATATATATATATATATATATATATATATATATATATATATATATACACAATAAATGAACGGGATTCAGGAGAGAATGCAGGACGATTAACATTGCTTATAAATTTTAGTAGTTGACAATAAAGCCAACTGCCTGAAGAGATTTTCACAAGCGAGAAGAACCGAAGAAAAAATAATAGCATAGAACTTACGGTTACGTCTAGTAATTTTAACGGTGAAATTATGAGACGTAACTTCCAAACTAGGGATGCGCTAAAATTCATAAAGTCAGGGAGCCTGCCAGGAAATCTCATCAGAATAATTACCGTAAAAATATTTATAAAAGAGGCACAGGGAATTTATGTTACGGCGCTAGGAAAATGGCTCCGCCGATATACCAAGTCCGAACCGATAACATTGCAGATTCTTTTTTGGATATAGTCAAGAACTTCTAGACTTATAAATGTGTTAGATAGGTTTGTCGAGAAAATACATACATACATACATGCATACATAGAGATTAAATTTGGATTTTAAAATTGGTAATTTTAACTTTTAATTTTAATATCAAATTTTATCATATAATTTAATAATTATTGGTTAGATTAAATTCTTTTTTTAATATTACCCCTAGATCTGAATAGCTATTATAACCTTACTTCGTTGTCAAGTTTTTTTAATTTTCCTATACTTGTATTTTGATTGGTCATTCTAGCTTTTGTAACAACGTTTTCCCCTTGCGAAGGATTGTTAATTAATTTGAAACTTTTAAAACCATTTATTTTACATTCAACATCATCACTTGATAAAACACCGGAGGTGTTGAAAAAAAATTTTTGTAGTGATTTTATAACATATTTATGTTATAATTTTTAAATAAATAATTATATATATATATATATATATATATATATATATATATATATATATATATATGATTATTACAAAGTTATTCATATATTTACAAAGTTACCCTATTGTATTTTCGTTTCATCGGAATTTTTGTAGTTGCCTCGTGTTCATTTTTTGATAGGTTAGTATGTATGTATATATAAGTTTTATTAAGTTGGTACTTGATCTAAGCTTTTGGCTCACATGAGCCATCTTCAGAGTGGTTAGATCAAGGACCAACTGAAGAAGAATGTATCAAAATATTGGAAAAATTTTGTCTTTGTTTTCACTCGAAATTAAAACTAATATACGAATATTAGAACGGCTCATGATCAGACATGATAGACATTCATTGTTAAATTTAACAATATATGTTTTAATAATTATCTGCTGCCTCAATACATACATGCGTACACACACACACACACACACACACACACACACACATATATATATATATATATATTATGAAATGGACAAAGTCCGACAATTATTTAAAAACATTTTTATGTTTATACATTCTTTTATAGATTTATATAAATATTGTATCTACAAAAGAATGCATAAACATAAAATTTATGCATATATATATATATATATATATATATATATATATATATATATATATATATATATATATATTATGCTATTTATATAAAAAACAATTTTGAAAAATGAATTTTGGTGTTTCACTATTCAACTTCTTCAGAAAATGGATTTTATTTCGATTTAATCTACATTGGCGAGGCAGAACGTGATTCGCTTTAGACATATAAATGCTGCTCTTTTTAAAACTTTAACTGAAACTACCTAATATCAGTTCCAACTTATTTATATATTCATTATTTTAAATTCTTTCCTATTTTACATCAGTTTATTTTAAGTATAGGTGATAGACTGAAGATGTCCATTTGTAAATTAACCACAGGGCATCCATAGATCATGCCACTTTCAATGCATATTCTTCATTATTTAATAAAACGGTACTTTCTATGTCAAAATAAAAATCGTTATGGTTTGAGAGATTTACCAGAAAACTGTGTGTGTTTCATTCCATGCCACTTTAATGTTCATATATTCTTTTCGTTAGATTTCAAAATGGTACAACGATGTATTTCTGAGTGTTGCATTGTTCGTCCCACATTTATCAAACTTTCACTCCTGGTTAAAAAATAGTTGAATTTTTCTTTTGCTTTTAGTTTGATTAATGAATCTTTTGTCGTAAATTTTGCATTGACATTAGCTAAAATTCTCACAGCTTTATTAATTATGGAATTTGTTGTTAATACAATGTACGAATTTTTCGTATGTATGCATTTTTCCTTACTTTTTGGTTGCGGTTATGTATGCTTTACGTTTGGCATTATATATGAAATAACTCCAGTCGCGGAGGATTTGAAATTTGCGACAAATGAAAAAAAAAAAAAAAAAAAAAAAAAAAAAACAAGCAACACAATTAAAAAATTAGCAGAATATTGGCTTTAAATCATAAAGCATCTTGACTTTCTCGTGTTCCATCACTTCCTCGGCTTGTAAAGGTACCATTTCTCTTTGACTTCAAGTCTATACAGCCTACATGGGGACCAATGGAAAAATGATTTTACTTTATCCTAGCGGCATTTGTATTCAACCTGTGTATCCATTATTAATGATGTAGCTGTCATTTTCCACTTACATGATATACAACTATAATAATAATAATAATAATAATAATAATAATAATAATAATCTGTTGTAGTTGGAGCCCTACGATTGGTTGGAAAAGATTCCAGTAGACTAATTGAAGGAAGTCCTGGAAGCCCATACCTCAAAGAGATACAAAAAATTGTTCTGACAAGTACAGCCCCAACTTTACGAAGGGCTTTATCTATGTATTTTTTTTTTTTGTCAGTGGAAAGTGTCATGACGCCATTCCTAACCTTAGGTCCTTCGGCGGGACCCAGAAAGAAATGTGTAAATGCTAGAAATCAAAGGAAATAATAATAATAATAATAATAATAATAATTATTATTATTATTATTATTATTATTATTACGTTAAAAACTGTTTTCCGTACCACATTTGGCAAAAAAGTAAGGAAATCTTATTAGTTTCTTTCTACTTTATTCATCAGGCATATAATATTTAACTCATTAATGCCAACCTTGAATAATTCCTTATAAGGAAACAGATAAATTACAATTCTTTATTAATAACAGAAATAAATCGCAGGTATTAATCATAGAAAGTAATGTTAAACTTAGATATTAATTATATTAGCTTACGTCGTCAATAATGTTCGTTTGTCTACATCAAATTTGTTTTTAAAAATAAAGTACTATTACATTTTATTCAATTACATCTTCACTATTATTTGCAATAACTTGTTGCAGCTTTTCTGTGCCTAGCGTTTGAATATTATTTCATTGTTTTCAACGAACTCTTGAATCAGGTTTCCTTTGGAAAACTTCTTCCTCATCACCTTGCAGCGATTGCAAAATTTGATAATCGCTTGGTACGATGTCAACTGAAAATGAATTCCAAAAAGTTTATTCTGTTATTCTTACTGAGTGCGGCTTTAAATTGTCATGTGATAGAAATCAATATTTTTCTATAATCCTCTAAGTACGCTGAAACTAAATTATATTAGTCTGGTCGAAATTTTACTCCTAAATGTTACGTATGACTAATCATTAGGATGATACATTCGACATTACAGTTGGATCTCCAAAACGAAATTACTTATGGCCAAGCAGAAAAAGGTTTATAAAAATCCGGTATTAATTATAGGTTTCTACCCAGAAGTCATTAATGTTTATCGTCTCATTTTGGGGGGGGGGATTAACGGATTAAGAAATGTGTGCTAAAATGCAATAATTTTATATTCTT
Organism: Acanthosepion pharaonis; assembly: GCA_903632075.3. Lineage (NCBI taxonomy): Eukaryota > Metazoa > Mollusca > Cephalopoda > Sepiida > Sepiidae > Acanthosepion > Acanthosepion pharaonis. The sequence goes on along the minus strand of CAHIKZ030000380.1, from coordinate 77,412 downwards.
TTGGGAAAATTCAAAATTGAATAAAACTATGGTCATTGAACACTGTTTATTCTAATGTGAGAAAAGTTTGTTTTTTTTCTCGAAAAACGCGGCATTGCATCACTGATCTTTATGGTAATGATGTGGTAGGTTTAAGCATATGTTAGTAATGGTTCAAAAAGTTTAAAGTGTGAGGTTAAGTTCAAGATCAAATAACTCTCTCAGAAATCTGATGAACGTTTGGAATTTGGAAGGCGGCTGCCAAACGAACACGTGAATTTCCATATCAGTTTCTGGTTAACTGTAGCGTATGTTTTTTACTAATTAGAAGAAGCTTGGAACCTGGACTCCACAAGAGATTAAGGAAAATATATAGGATTTCTTTTCTTATGTGAATTCCGGATATGTTGTTTTGGAAAATATAAACACTGGTGATAGATGGACCATGTGCATAATATGGAAAATTGCGATTTAATTAGCCCTTAATTGCTCAGCCTAAAGAGAATCCCTCTTCCTATCTCTCTCTCTATATATATTTTTTCTTTTTTGAATTATTTAAACTCCCCTCTGCAGGATATAACCATAGCCTCACCACGCTACGGGGTGGATTTGCCAGCCCGAACCTGATTTGAATTCGGTTATCCTTTTTCTAAACTCGATACCAACCAAGGCCTAGTATACACTAATATTTTTTATATGAGTTGGAGATATCAGACTCAAATCGGTCTTGAATTCAATGTTCCTATACTCAAAGACTTGTTACCAACCAAGGCTAAATAGCCTATTCTAGCCTGCTATTTAATGTATAGCAGGTGGAGAGAATGAGCGAGAAAACCCTTTCCGTATGGTATTAATGCGAATATGAACACAACGAACTTGAACGGATTTCGAACCCGGCAAACTGATTCCAGATTCTGAATCGGTAAGCTCTACGCATTGCGCCCATCCAAGAAAATCAACTGACTCAAACTTTTCTTTTTTATTTTGTAGAAGTCAATGGGACTCTTCTTTATTAGACGTCGTTGAAATCTGAATAAATGTTCTGTGCAATTGACAAATGGAGCAATTCACTCTCTTAAATGATAAATAATAAAACATTCATTTCATTAATAAAACAATCCGTGGAGATATTGTTCTTCCTTAACAGGCAAAATTTGGCGTATTACATTCTTTACATTATTCGAAATATTATCCTCATCTTCATTGGCATATTCACAACGATTTGACCGTTGTACGCTCCGGCCCTCTTCAGGTGATCGGAATTTCGAAACGAATTCTTTATTTCGTCGACTGGGAGTTCGGTTCGAAATTCTAATCACTTGAAGAAGGCCGTAGTATACAACGGCCGAAACATTGTGAATATATCAATGAAGATCAGGATAACAGTCCGAATAATGTAAATAGATATAGAAAGACATTCAGCGTATTCTTCAGATCTTTCAGACTCAGAGAATCGTCTGTTTCCTTCTATCCGTCTTTATTTGTATGATCAACACTTATAACGATTTCAGTTTATTGAAATTTTCTTGGAAGTATTAATCAAAACAGAATCGAACTAATTCTTGTATGATGCAATAGGCAATTTAATTGAATTATTGATTATGATATTGAAATAAAACAGATTTGATGAGTGAAATTATTTTCTAGTAGTTTATATCAGTAAAAATACAGGAAAGAGTTATATTTGCCTAATATTATATCAGTCTTGAGCTTCACAGATATTTGAAACCCTCGTCTTACATTTCCCATAAGATTCATCAGTAACGTTCTCTAAATCGTCTAATTCCTGGAACGTCTGAATTTTCCAGTCTCTTAGCGAGTGACATGGAAACTGCTTCAATAATTCAGCTCAGTATCTTCAACTTCATGCCTCATAATTTTCGACGTGTCCACAATATTCCTGATATTTATCTTACTTCAGTTACAATTTTCCCTTCTCTTGTGAAATGTCTAAATTCGGCATATTTTTGCAGAAACTCGACCTAATTTATTGGCCAGGAAGGATTCTTCTTTTTTTGACAAAAACTGCTATTAAAATCATCATTAGTATCAATTTACATAACAGAATTTTCTAGTTGCTTTACTTAGTCACGGTGATACCAACTTTTTTTTTTAACTATAAAACAAATGATTTATAACTGTTTCATAGCGGCTGAATGTTTATATTCTCAGAAATCTTTTTGGGGTATTATTAAATTTCTTAAATGAAGCATTGTCAATTATGATTAAAGTTCGACTTGTATTACTTCAGTTTATTTCAGTCGCTTTTAAAAGAAAATCTGAGACCAATATTATATGACGGTTATAAAGCAACATCTAAAACTGAGAAAAGCCCGAAGGCAACAAAAAATTGTACCCACTCATTTCCAAAGCTAATTTACTCAGTTCCGACCAAATCATACCTTTGCTTGTATGTTTTTTATAAGTAGCTTAGAAACCTACCCAATATATTACTTATTTTTAATACTAAATTTAATGGTATATTGTTATTATTTTGAAATTATTAATTTTATTTTCATTGAGATGTCGAGACAGAATAAAAGAAAATGGAATCAGTGATCTGAGTTCAAATTTTGTCAGAATAATTTTCTGTATACTTTACTATAATCCAAATGCTTAGGAGGTACTTTCTACTAGACGAGATATATTACTTGGAAAGGAAAAGGGCACTGGCATGAAACTTCCATTGCTCGAGGAATGCCAGGGGTGGGAGTCGAACGCAGCATGGTGCCCCAAAGATCTATGTGGTTATGGGAAAATATCATTTGATTTCAATTACTTGAATAATAATATTTACAGTAAATAATGTGGAACATTAATAATTAAGATAAAGTTTGGAGCATTTTTAATCAAATAAGCAGCATTTAAAAATGAAAATCATCAGAAATAGACCATTAACTTTGACTTTCAATAGGATACATTAAGATATTATAGGTGAAATAAGAGATTCAAGATACTAAATTCATCACACACGTGTATTCGTGTGCATGCGTGCGAGAGAGAAAGAGAGAGAGAATGAGAAAGGGAGTGAGGAGAGAGATCAAGACTATTATTCTTTGGTAGCTAACACTATCGTAATAACATTTTCAACCATGCAACAAACACACCTACATACACAATCACACACAAAAAATATATATATATATATATATATATATATATATATATATATATATATATATATATATATATATATACGTGCGGTGTCCCAAAAGTAACCAGGGGGTGTGAACGTTTAATAAGTTTTTTTGTTTATTATTTTTTAGTTTTCTTTCAGCTATTTTATAAAGGATACATTTGAAATGAATCCTGTAAAAATACACGACTCAAAAATGGAGACAAGTAGTGAAACCTTTTTTTACCACAATCAAGGATCAATAATTCATATTCAAAAAAATATATCATCGCCATTACGGTATGAGAGATTCATCAAGCTGAGAGTAATCGTTTAGTAATCGACCTTCCAAAATGTGGCAAACCTCGTTCGGTTAGGAAAGGATGAGTATTTCAGAGTTTAAGGGAGATTATCTAAGAAGATCCGAGTACCTCAAATCGGAAGCAGTCTGGACATGTTTGGACGTCCCTTTGATGAATGTTTATATGCATCAACCTGGTTATGTGCAACAAGGTGGGTCAAGAGCGCGTACTAAAAGGACCACAATGCAGCTTATCAGGTAAATATTTAAGAAAAGAATAATTTCTCACAATTGTACCATAAACTAGCCGCCACATTTCTCAAATATGACACGCCCTGAGATCTTCTTAAGCGGTTATGCTAAAGAAAAGTTTGATGTCAACAAGTCTCAGTTTGTCCAACAACTGAAGGACAACATTCAAGTAGACAGCAAATAACTAGAGCCTGAAAAACCAAGGACTGAGATGGGAAATTCTTTCGAAAGGGCATGTCTGTGCGCAGCTGAAAATTGACACCACTTAAAAGATGTAATTTTCTTCAAGTAGTGCAAATTTATTTCCCACATCTACACTATATAATCGTATGGTATTGTTAATTAATGTTAGAATATATATATATATATATATATATATATATATATAATGCAACACTCTTCGGCAAATCGAATCGACTTCTGTTAGTCATTGTGTGTTTATCTAAAAAATAAAGACGCTTAAATTCACCTTCGTACTTGTCATGCACCAATGGCTTAGTTGTAGAATCCCGACTGATGCCAATTCATTGGGGTTTCGATCCTAGGTAGAGGCAACCGGACGTCTAGCCAGACTGATGAGCTGCGAAAGAGTCTGTCTGTGGATGACTATATATAGGGGAGAGAGAAACATTTTTTACAAATGAGTGAGTGCAAATTTTGTGTTTTGATGTTCAACACAACATCAACATTTTATTTATATATATATATATATATATATATATATATATATATATATATATATATATATATATATATATATATATATATATATATATATATATATATATATATATATATATATATATTATTATATATGGAATTATTGTCTATAGAATATATAAATAAACAAATATTTACAGTTCAAAAATGCAATAGACTAATCATAATTTTTATGGAATTCAGTTAAGTTTCGGTTTGCAGATTGTTTGTACAGGAAATATATATAAAATATAAATTGTTTCGTATTTCGAATATTATTCGCATCCTTTAATGTCGACTGCATCCTTCCTCATATGTTTACTCATCCTGCTTAATTGGAAACGTATCAAAATGGAAAACGATCTAAAATTATGAATTATTATCTTGAATTCTTCGTTTGCATGATATTAAATGACGTTTCAAAGGATGAATACACAACCACACCCACCATATATATATATATATCCATCTTTATCTGTCTGTCTATCTATCTATCTATTTACCTATCTATCAGGAAAATGTCTTGATATCTGACTACTTACCAGAAAATTTTCAATATCGGTCATCATATGTGTTCTTAGTTACATTCACTTACGTGTGAAAATTATGAATTAATTTCCCTCAGATCTAGGTTAAATAGTATGAATTGTATGTGGCTTGTTTACGTCTGCATATCTACCCAACTCTGTTCACATCATTATACCTCTCTTGGAGAAAACGGGAAAGAATTGTATGAGGCACCGCGTTCTTTAGGACTTCATCGGGCTAAAGTGATGTTTACGTTGGTGTCGCTACTCATGCGCACGAAGGAAAGGAGACGCCGAAATTCTAAACGTTTAAATTTATTTATTTTTTTAATTTAATTGAAATTATTTAATTTTTTTTAATATATATATCTTTGAGTATATTGTATTGATTATTTCATATAAGTTTTTCTTCTATGGGGAAACTATCTGGTTGAATTGGGTAATTTAACCTTGGTAGGCAACCAGTCTAGGAAAATGACAATAGAGAAATCAGTATAAAACCACTCCTCTATCTTTTCCAATATGAGTTAAGGTTATTCACCACATGGATATATCAATTAAAATCGGGGTTATGAAAGAACGTGCTCGCATAAGTTTAGTGGGAAAAATGTTTTTTCAAAAATAAAAAGTCTATATTATTTTTGTCATGAATATACGTCTATTATTTCAGCAAAGAAGTAGTAAGACAACGCTATGATAATACTCATAGTAATAGCGTTGTGGTGATGAGGAAAAAACTTGATAGAGACACGTGGCGTCGACAAATGGAAGAAATGTGAAGCGACATATTTCTTTGTCGCTCATTTAAGATGAAACCATTCTTCCACATAATAAAGTCGATTGCAACCAACGCGTCATTCTCCCAAGAGGCATTTCCTGAACGAACTCCATTGTGACGCTGAAGTATTGCATATTCATAGGCAAATGAAGGCCCACTTTCAAGTTACTACAAATATAAACAGAACAAATCCCATTCTCACGGCGGCAATAATAATAATAATAATAATAATAATGATGATGATGCGAAAACAGTAACAATGGCATCATTTGTACAATCTTACAGATGCATATATATAATCAGCAGTCAAGATTGTCATACGAACTTGGGCAAAAGACAAATATACGAATTCTGATTTGTATCGTTAAAATATGCTGGCGTAGCACAATCTTCCTTACACAATTTTGTCATTTTGTTGGATTAATTAATAATCAGTTAGTAAGAAGTGGAGCTGAAAAACTCTCTTCTCGATATTAAATATGATCATAACAATTATTTTTAAATTCCTTCATTTTCGGAGCGATATATTTTCTGCTCCCTTCATAGATATCAATATTAGACACAATGGAAGTAGAATTGAAATAGTCAGTTTTTACATCCAATATTTACTAAGATACTTTACTATATTTGCATATGTCAATGTCAGAAATATGTATAAAAGTGTAATAATATCACAGTTGACAATCACACTAGCATATTCATGGTGTCAGTTATTTATTATTATTATTATTATTATTATTTCTTTATTAGCAGCACCCCTATTTTATTTCTATGCTCAGCAGCATTCTTACTTTTAGCACTGCTCAGTTATTGCTCGCTCCATTTCTACTGAGTCCAAGTATGGTCCAGCCATTGAACTCACGAACCAATGTTTTGATCCACTAAGCTATTGTCCTGTGGGACAATATTCTGTGGAGAACTTGGAGACGTAAAATAACTCTGCCTGCTAAGGCTTTCTTCTTTTGTTGAAGACCTGTTGCCTACTAACGAGGTCCCCATAGCCATGCATATCCGCTGATTCTGCTACTCAGAAAAATAAGGGATCGGTACGTTTTCGCCGTAGCCCATTTGGCGACGCTGATTCGGCGTCAGAAAAAATAATTGGGCTGTTCGGCACAGCCGTTTAGGCGTCAGACTCTTTCGACGTCAATGTCTTTGACCGGAGTCAACCTCCCACAAAAAAAAACAAAAAAAAAAACAAAAGGATAAAAGCATTGAAAACATCAAACTTTTTTCATATGACTTTGCATTCATTTAGGGAATTAAGGATCCTAGTAGAATAATGTAAATTAAAAAAATATTGTACTACAAAAAAATTAAAATCTTATTAAAGTTATTTAATCTTAGAAATTACTTTACCATTTCGTAATTAGGAGCAAAACTCTCGTTGCGTCAAAAATAAAATGTTATCCATAGTGTATCATTTTGTTTCTTCCACGTTTTGATAAAATATTAACTTTCTTTGGAAGAAAAAGGTCTTTGATAACTGAAAATACGAAGCTGCACTGAAGGAAATATAATATAAAAAATAACTCCAACTACTCTTTTTCTTAAATTTAAAAATGCCTCCCACTAAACTTTTTCTTAAATTGGATTATTCGAGCATATAACGATGAAGTACTAATTTGAGTAATAAACGAGAGAGAGAGAGCTAGAGAGAGAGAGAGCTAGAGAGAGAGAGCAAAGTTGACTATAAAGATGAAGTAGTAATCTGACGCCTACTCGTCTCTCTGCCAAAAAATACTGTGTCGAATCGGCTACGACGAATTTGCAACGCCGAATCAGCGGCGCCAAATGGGCGACGCCGAATCGTCCCTTTCCCGACAAATAATGCTGTGCTAGGATAAATCAATAACTCTCTTGAGATTTTTTCAATGTTATTTTTAGTTGTATACAGCATCTAATTTCATACCCCGCTGAAATACTAGATTTTCTGATGCTAATTTACCGTTTCTAGATAGAAGATTTAACTAAAATATCTTTCAACCCTCATATCAGTCACAAGTTTCATGTAGCTTCGTAAATAGCAATAGCATTCATGCTATTAAGGAAAAAAGAGCAATTCGGAAGGAAATAAATTAGAAGGCAATAATTGTTTGACGTCGTTTTCAAAAAAACAAATGACTTTCTGATTCGTGTCTGTTGAAAGATTCGCATATCAGTAGAATTTATTATTTCAGGAGGAATTGGTACTTGGATTATAAAAAAATATCCCAAAGGAACGATAAGAAAAATTAGCATTATCAAAAAAAAAAAAGATGAGTAAACAAAATAATATATTTGCATAATAATTAGCGTATATTTGGCGCCAATATTCAACATGTTGGAATTAGGTCTCTCTTTCAAATATGTTCGTTAAACCAATGGCGTCATTTATGAGGTTTCTTTGATAAAAATTGTATTGAACTTGGATTAGAGTAACAGTTAATTTCTTTTGCATTAATTACTATCAATAAGGGCTGAGAACAAAGAAGAGATTTACATTTGTTAACAATTGACTATAATACATAACGTGAACAGAAATATTTTTATATTAATCCTTAATCTTAGAGAGTTACTACCAAGTCTATTGTGCTGCAATCATTTTTAAATGATTCCCTACTCATTGAATTTATTACACATTTACTTAATTAGGGTAATTAAATATATTGATATGACAAGGGTTTTAATTAGGAAAAAGCTCTGTTAAAGTAAATAAGTAAAAACTGAAATTGTACATTAATATATTTTATATAGAAATGACTATATAAACACTAAATAAGTAATTCTTTTCTTTCTATAAAATGCAACTAAAATGTTCCTATAATTTGACAGGAAAACATATTTTATGCAACATTTACGTCGTTGCATTTCCTGGCTCTCCTTAAGTTTTGTAGCGCTAAGCAAGGTTTAACTTTTATATCATATTTTTTAGTCCATTTACACAAGCTTATTAGGTAGATTACTCGATGTTTACCTCTTGTCATTTTGCCTTCAGTATGTCATGAGCTATTCTCCAAGCCGTCTTTCCTCATTATATGACGTAAAATGTTTAAAATACGTGACGTATTGTTCCTATTTTCTTAAAAGACCATCGTCTTAATCCTCAAAATGCATTTTTTTTATGTGCTTTGTCCCTTCAAAACTTAGACGATCATGTCTTGCCACAAGTTCCAATTATTTACAGCTCACATGTTATATAAATGTTATTCTTAGAAAAGAACCAGTTCATTCAAACCGCCTTTTTCTCTCATCGATCATTATCGACTAGTTTTCTTGGCATATCTTTGAAGAGATAAATCTTCCTAATTACTTATATATCCCATTCATTCAAGGAAAACAATCTATAGATATTCCGTGGATGATGAACATCCCGGAAGACAAGTTTGCCTCATTTGTTATCTCTACGAAATTTGTCCAATTTACCCATCGATATTCAGACTGCACGAAGACGATAAAAATAAATATAATCTTTCTATTATTCAGTCTGCGACCACAGTCGTGGTTCAACAACCATTTCTTATGGTACCAGGTGTAATGACAGGTGTAGCATAATCAAAGTGGGTATATAGAAGATTGAAGTGTGCGTCTCTGATACCTTCTCATAGATTTTACTTTTTCTTTTATATATAGCACTGCAACCGAGAGTGTCAATCAATTGTTTCGATAAACGAGCTCTGCAGGACAGAAAACTCCTCACCCACGTTAAGTTTAAATGAGATCTGAAATAGTACCAAGCCATGGCCACAAGATCCAACACACCACGTATGAAACAAAACTAAAGATGGCGGATTTAAAGGAGTAATCAAAGACTTGGAATAATGAGAAACACCGTATTTGCTTAACAAACTCAAAGTCTACTCACAATTTACAAAGATTACAATTGCCAGATTTTCCAGTTAGAACCGAGGTCGTACTATCTGACCTGCATTTATGCTCAGCTATAATCTCTAAACTCGACCACCAAAAGCCCGTGGATACGATGGTATCATCTCTACTATTATCCTTAAGAAATTCCCCCATGAACTGGCATTTTTTTTTCTTTATAGATGCTTCTTGTTGTTTTTCATACTGTTGGAAATCCTCTTCTGTAGTTCCCATTTTTAAGAACTGTATCGAACTCTCTAATGCTTTTTAACTATCAAGGCCTTATGTTCTACTTATCTTTGAAAAAGTATCGACTGCGAATTGGTTAAGCAACTCACTTTGCAGCGTCTTTTTTCAAACAATAAGTTCTTCGCCGCCTGTTGCCGTTTATTTCTGAAAGAATCCACCAAGCATTACACAAGAATGACGATGCTCGGTTTTCTGCTACATATATTTACATATATTCTGCTACATACATTTACATATATTCTGCTACATATATTTACATATATTCTGCTACATATATTTACATATATTCTGCTACATATATTTCGAAGGCATTTGACATGTTGGTATTCTTCACAATTCGAAAGGTTACGGTGTTACTGGTTGTTTCATTGATTGGAGTCATTTTTTTTTTATCAAACTACGTAATGAAAATTTTCTTGGGCATTCAATCCTCTACATCAATTTGCATTAATGCGGGCATCGACAGAGGCTTTAATCATTGAAAGACCTACCTTTTTACTTTCATCAACGAATTCTCTGGTGTCATCCATTCTCGTCTAGCTATCTATACTTGTGAATCAACTACTTTATAGGCTCGATAAAATCCATCTGGCACGTGATCTTAAAAATGAATTAGAATCTATTGTGAATTGGGATAAGACAGAGCTTTTTTAATTTTAACGCATCTAAAATGAAACTGCATTCTATTAAACATCTTAATGTATCTTTTTTGCCTTCCACCAGCGTGGCAGAAACTTCCATGGAAATGCGACTCCTTAGTCTCAAGGTTTCCACTGACATAAGGCGGAATGTTTCTATTGAATCACTTGCTAAATCAAACGCAGTAAAATTTGCTTATGCTCTGCTACATAATTTTTCCTGTCAGAATTTATCTTAAAAATTTAGAAGTCTACCATTCGCCCATAAAATGAATATTGATGCCACATCTGGTCTGGTTCTTCTGTTTTGTATCTGGATATTCGTGACAAAATCCCAAGAAGAATCTGCAAAGTTATCAGTCCTGACCTGGCATATCGGTTTCAGACTCTTTTCCACAGCCGTATCGTAAATTTCTTTTGAATCTTCTAGGGATATTTCGTGATGAGGTTTCCTCGTGCGTACCTCAACTTCATGCACGCGATATGCTAGATTGGCAACTTTACTTTCTGAATTGTTAGTTGTAACCATAAATTCTCTGCGGATGATCTCGGTATCGGCTTCCTGTTTTCCTGTAAATTACGATCTTCGAAAATTTAAATGAATTTTAATCTTTATCTTTTGTAAACTGTTCTTTTATAGTCCTGTCAGTTTGCTTCGCTCTTAGTAAAATCTTCAGTCCGAAATGCCTTTATTGCTTTACTTGGAATGAAATCATTAATAAATAAATAAATAAAAAAAATAACAAAATTGATTACCATATTGTTCGAATTTGAATGATTACCATAATTGTCTGAATTTGAATCTCTGCCACTTTTGGTTCTTAATTGACTGACTGTTATTTTAGCAGTAGCTGAAAAAAGAGATTTCCACATCCTAATATTTGAAAAGTGGCAGAGATGCGAGTTATTCTTTATCGTGACCACTTTTTTCAAATATTAGGATGTGAAGGAAAATCTCTTTTTTCAGCTACTGCTAAAATAACAGTCAGTCAATTAAGAACCATACATGATAAACGTTTTGGCGATCATGTATCTTTTGATAAATGACTGACGAGGCAGATTTATCCCGGTGTAGGTTGCCATTTCTTTCTGCGGTAGACTGGTTACCAACCAAGGCTAAAGAACCGAGTCTGTCCTGCTATTCAATCATAGCTTTGGAGAAGAAGAGGATTCATACATTTTCCGAAGGTGTTTATACGCAAATGAATCTAACAAACTCGATTGGAATTCGAGCTCCGAACCGATGTCTATTAAACAACAACGCATATCTCTGCACCACAACGCACACCCCGGGCTAATGTATAGTTACCTCATAAGTTCTCAAGCGATCTGGGCAGAATTCTTAGTATGAACCACTAAATATAAAATGCTGCCAGTTGGCTTATCACCAATAATTTATTGGTATGATTTCTTTGTTAATTTATGTTTTCTAAAAGTCTCTTTTGTTCCAGAAAGAACATGACAAGCCAGCCACTTATAAACCGGAAAACTATTTTTGTCAGACCATCGGTAAATACGACCTTAAACAAACATTCGTTATGTACAACGGTCAGATTCGACAAATTCTTTCAGACATTGCTTTCTTTAAAATTAAGAAAAAAAAATGGATCGATTTTCTTTCTGTAAAAATATCTCAAGCTCAATTTGTTGCAAATATTTTCATTTTATTTCAGCCGAGGAAGTAATGTGTTACTTGTCATTTCGCCTAATTGTAGTCGGTGGATGAACCTATTTATATTAATTTAATAATTTATGCCCAAGTTATTATTTTGGTTCGCTTCCTGAAGAAATATTCAATTTAATTTCTCGGAATAAACATTCTTAATATATTCTTTCATATATTTAATACCAGTAAACATTAAACACTATCGAAGAGATCTCTTTCGTTCTTATGCCATAAAACCAAGCCTTTTAATAATTTCAAATTATTAGTCGACCGCGACCAAGCGACTTCAGTGCTTTATTTACTCTGCAGAATTTGGGTCCACACACCATCTCATCACACAGATAAAGAATAGATTTTATTTC